>JASDQU010241536.1:37822-52174 GCA_032191745.1 Picea mariana
TGAGGAATGGGCACATTCGACCACACATGGTCAATAAGTGTGTTTTGCAGATGGCTTGTGTTGTTCAAAAGAAAGCAGAGACTGTATTTGCACATGTAGTTTTCCAATTCTTTTTTTCTGGCATTATTTTGTAGCATGTCAATATTGAAGTCTCCTACAAGCACAATGGGTTCGTTCAGATAGAAATGGTCCAATGCATTAGAAATAACATCTACTATGTTGGAGAATGTTGCATGGGGAACAACATACGGATTCAGTATTGCAACCTCTGTTTCATGGAAAAAAATCTTGCAAGCACCACCTCAACATTTTTTTCTTTGATATGTATATGGTCCAAAATTGGTACATGTTTTTTCACCAATATCATCACCCCATGTGTAATGTAACTTGATATGCAATTGTGATTTGGGAATTGTTTATTCTGCATGCATAATGCCATGTATGTTTCCTGTAAGCACAGAATATCGGATTGCATTGTATCATAGTCATTGAGTATATCATCCATGTGTGCATTTAAGCTACGTGTGTTAAGCAAGAGAATTGATACAGATGACTTTGTTTGTATGAATTGGTAATCATACTGTAGTTGCTATTTTGTGGTGGTCTCGAGTCGTTCCATTTCAATATCAACTTTCTGTTTCACTTTGAAGTTATCTTTTGTAAGAGGACTTAATAAGTACAAGGAATCTATGCTTCTGACATGGGACAGTGTTGTGTATACAAGTCCATGTATCTGAATTCCAGTGGGATGAAAGGCAACATTATTAAGTGTTAGTCTTTGCGATCTGTGGACTGTACATGCACATGCAAGTTTAATCAGAAACTGTTTTTGAATATTCAGTCGACCTGTCTTTGTTGATGTCGATATTGGCTTTGATATTCGCAAAATAGGTGTCCAATCGCTTGCAGTGTTTGAATTATATAGATAAGCCAACTTGCTTGCTTGTCGCTTGCCTATATGTTGTTCATGGAACTTAATCCAAAGAAGATCAAGTTTTTATGTTTTCGTATAGCCTTTGAGTATTCCATCTGCACCATTGACCAAGCCATCCTATGAATCATAGTTACAGGCATATATTTCAACCAGCATTTCTAATTTCAGGACAAGCTGCAAAGGTAAAGTGGTTGTATGTTCATGACGTGGCACATTTCCATGGTTGTCTTCTTCCAGGTCAATTGAATTGATGATGATATCATCGCCAAGCATGAGCAATAACATGTGGCTGTTATGCATTGCAAAATCCTTATTTGTGTAGAACAGGTAAGGGAACGTTGGGTCTGTTGGTGCAGGCCACAAGCACCTCGAATTGATATATGTTAAGTCATCATATGTTTGGTTGTTTGTCTGCATTCTATTCAGAATTGTAATGAATGTTTCCTCTGTTTGGCGCATTGTAGTATGCAATTCAAATATCAAATAATCTTGGATGGGTTGTGCCTAGTAAAGATCCCCACATAATATTATGTCAATGTTTCCAATTATTTCGTGTGCACATGTTTTATGTTTCTTATTTGGTTGTCAATGGAATACAAGAACCGACTTCCAATCAAAGATGCTTCATTTATAAAGACAAGTTGGAGTCTGTCATAAAGCTTAGACAATGTATCCAACATTTCTTTGCTAAGTGGAAGAAACAATGACTTGTTAAAAGGCATTAAAAATGCAGAGTGGATTGTTGTTCCACCTGCATTATATGCAACGTTTCCTGTGTATGCAACTATTAGGCCCTTTGGTTTCATAGGATCAGAGGAATTGTTTGAATCATAGATTCATATAAACATTTGGAACAGTGCTTTCGTTGTGGATGTCTTGCATGTTCCTGCTCCACCTGTAACGAACAGGTGCATAGAAGTGTCCATGTTCAAGCGTTTTTTAAGTGCTATGTCCTTTACAATTGTTTGTTGTTCTCGATTCAACAGACGTCTTATTCTGTGGTATTCATTATTTTCAATTAGGAAATGATGTTTTGTGAGTTGAAAACAAGGATGATTTAGGGGCAAAATTTCGCTCATGGGCTAATTTTCCATGGTTTTTCCCAAAAAACGATTCACTATTCTAAAAATGATTTGCCCAAATTCTATAGGATAAAATTATTTTATCTTAAAAATCGCCAAAATTTTATATAGATTATATAAAATCCCTAGAAATTTTAATATTTTTGCAAAAATATCGCCAAACATTTATAGTTGGCATATGAAGGATTAGTAAGATTCGCCAAGGTTTCTACATTTTAAAAGAAATTTCCATCATTAAAATCATCCCTTCTTGAAAACCAAGATTGATACGTTTTTCACTTCCACTTGCTCGAGAACGGGGCAAATCCGCTTGTAAGTCATAGGACTCGCAAGGAGTTCTGGTTGTTTTTCGGTTTGTGAATGTCTCATCAAGATTGTTAGGGTTTTCTAGCTTATTAACTGCAATTTCTAGATCACCCCATGTTGGATTAACATTGTAGGTAAATCTAGCTTCATTGATGTGCATTATAGTCTCATAGGCAACATATGCAGCCTCCCATGTAGAGAAGTTATGTTTTAATGTCTCTTCGTTTTCATCGAACGGAACGTATAACAACAGTTTTTCTCTACAATACTTTTCATAGTCAAAATGTTTATTGTATTTGACAAACTGTATCACATAGGTTTTTTTTCTTTTTGATATGGGTGCACCATTTTTTTTGTAATGTGATATGAATTCTGCTAAGCAGATATGGCTAATAGGAGATGGACGTTGGATGTAATAATCAACAATAGAGCGACATAGCACGTCTTCTGAATTATCAGGCTCTTGTTCTAGCAAAATCGGTGGTTTAAGCACAAATGTGTGTTTCTCAAATGGAAATGTGTTTATGAAGACACATTTTCTTGAACTACAAGTGAGGGGTGGGGAAAGTGCAATGTGAACTACTTGCTGAGCAGACATTTGTTCAAGATTAAGCAATGTATTGCCAAGTGTGCGTATCATTTGTATGGCATCAATATGACTTCTTTCATATTCTTTGTGTATTCTTCTGAATGCACTTGTCATAGATTTGTCAACCTTTGTCATATACGAGGTACAATACGATGTTGCAGCATATGCATTGAGGACGTACTACACATCTGTATTTGCTTTCCACATAACTGGCATGTCCTTGGAGAAACTGTTGTTCCAAATATGGGAAAGTTTTCGTTTAAGGAAAACTGTTGGTTGTTTAAGCGTACATTGTATGTCTTGGATGTACTCATCCTCTGATAGATTTAGCTCTATCAAGAAGTCATCGAAGCTCATCGGCTTGTCAAACTCTCCTTGTTCTAGAAATGCGAACAAGGATTTAGATTTCTCAACAACAACATTGTCCTCTAAACTAAGTGTCTCTATGATTCTTGTAGCTCTCATTAGTGGCATAGGAAAGTTGTATCTACAATGCGAGTTTTTTCGTTTTCTACAACTTCTTGTATGGTAATGTCTATGAACTTTGGCAAGTTCTGGATCCAAATGATCTGTGTTGCATGTTATGTATTTGTCCACAAATTTCTTGATCTGTGAATTGTTGTCATCTCCATAGACTGGTGCACCCTCTATCCACAACAATGCGTGGTCATGTTCATTTCCCCTATTCTGGAATTCAGTCACAAAAAAGTAGTCCGATATTTTTCCGAAAAACATTTCATCATGGCATATAAATTGTCTCAAAGCATTTATTATATGTCTATAGTAGCAAGTACATGTCACTGGGTCTTTTCTTATGAGGTAGTCATTGTCTTTATTTTCTAGTGTATCGGTTTGTTTTTTACGTTTCCTGTTCCTATGCAGGTCAGATACAACAACCACCAATGGATCCGAGCAATGCTCTGCACTTGTAAATGTGATGAAAAATGTTGACGGGTCCAATTGTCGGATCATTGAAAAATAGTTTTCTTGTTTTGTTGCAAATAGTCAGGAGAGGTGCGAATGTTTTTGAAATCTATGTATCCTATATCAGATTTCAGAATTTTTTCTAGGTTTACTTTGTACTTGACATCCTTGGCCAACAACTTTCTTCCTTGTAACTGACCTTTTCTTATTCGAACCCACATGCAGGAGAGAACTTGCTCTATTATTATGCACATTGTTTTGAAAAACAAATTTGTTATGTGACAGGAGAAGTCACCGCTTGAATGTAGCAGCTCCCATCGCACTATTTTATGATAACTGAATTGTTTTGCAATGTCAATGGCACGTGGATCTCCATAGAAGAGTGTTGGGAAGTTCATTTCCTCAGTGAATTTGTCCTTGAATATCCCAAGTGGACGTTGCCCCTCAACAGGTGCAATTCGACAATCTTGTCTTGCAAGTCACGAATGCATTGTGAATCGGTGAATCCATGCACCAATGTCTCAGTAGGTGTTTCAATCTCCGATTCATCACTTGTATCAAATTCACTAGCATTTTCGAGAGTCTCTGCAAAGTTGGCATCCTCTTCTCCAAAAACATTGTTCCAGTTCTCATTTATACAAATGTTTTGTGCTTTGTACAAGGCCTTGGAACATATTTCCTTTAATGCTTTCATAACAACATGCACACGCACTTTGCCTGTCTAATACGCATTTTTGTATCGCAAGCGTCTTTTCAGAGCCACAGCAATTGTCATTGTATCGCTAATGAATTGTGGCAGGACTTTTTGCACAACATCTAGCTAAACAAGCACATTAATAATTGATCATGTTAAGCCCATCTAGGGTCGTTTATAGCCCCAACGCCTTATTTGTGCAAATGCAATTCGCAAAGACACAAGTCTCTCTTCAAGTTCCATAAGTGCACTTACATCTGGTAGTGGTGTATTACATCTTATTTGGTTAGGGGTTGCAAATTGCGGCAGTTTTCCATTTTCAAGCGACCGTTTGTATGGAAGACAATTTTTTCCACTGGAAAATGTTTTATCGTGCGTTGTCAAGCGGAGGTATTCTGCTTCCAAATCAGGCGTGAAAGACTTACTGTTTTTTGCGAAATTTAATTATTCACAAATTGCACATGCAATGGAAGGAGTGTCTTTAATTTGTTTCATGTAGGTCTGTCTTGCATCTTTCTTTCGCAGGGAAGTATGGGTAGAAAGTGTTTGTTGGTTTTCATTGGTAGTACTGCATGGTATTGCTTCTATCCCACGAAATGTGACAATTCCATGACCATTGTGGGATATGTGACCATACATGTTTCTGTTGTGTTGTGCATGAACAAATTTCTTTAGATTGTGATATGTGAGTTTCTCTCTAAAAGGAAGCATAGCAATGTATTTTTTCTCTAGTGCATGACCTTTTTCAAGTTGTGGTAACTTACTCTACGTTTCTTGTCCAAGGGCAGGATGACCTGATGGGAATTGGGATGAATTTCACTCTCATTCAAGTTGTGATAACTTAGTCTACGTTTTTTGTTTAAGGCCTGTATGGCCTCATCACAACTGGGATGAATTTCACGCATAACTTTTTTCAAGTTGTGATAACTTACTCTACGTTTTTTGTTTAAGCCCTGTATGGCCTCATCACAACTGGGATGCATTTCATGCATGACTTTTTTGTTTAAGCCCTGTATGGCCATATCGCAACTGACAGGAGTTTCATTCTCACTAAAAAGCATGCCACACGTATGCAGATTCGATGTGGTTTGGGTGGCATGGACATTGAACCCTGAACCAATGATATGTCCAAGCAAAGGTTGATAATGGATATGTGTTGTATCTGTTTTCAACAAGAGGATGTCAATTGTTCGATCGTAATTTGAATCAATAGATCAGGAATGGACAGTGCCATCTGGCAAGGCCGACCAGACCTGGATATTTACTCTGAATATGATAGACATCCATTGCAAACAAAATCTGCAACCCTCCACGTTTCCTTTTTCATATGGCAGCACCATGTTTACAAGGTATTCTTGCCAACTTCCAATTGCCGGCATATTTTCTAGGAGATATGGCGAAAGGTGTTGATGCAAGCAACTAAAAACCTGTTGGTTGTTGCCTATAATTGCATTGCAAAAGGATTTTACAGTGTAAAGCCGCAGCAACTGCACATCAAATTTTGTTGCTACCAAACAACAAATTGCATTGAACAGACTATCTCCACAGCTAGACACCACAGTTGTTGCTAGCTGTAAACCATGGCACTCTATGCAATGCATAATCCATTTCAACTGCGATCCAAGGTCTTTGCAAATGAAGGACAAGTAAATATGAGCTCCTTCAAGATTGCATATGGACAATTTTCAGTACATTAATGGTTCATAATGACCACTGACAGCATTGGCATTATGGAACAAGATGCAATATGGATTGTTAGATGCAGTTTTGTTGAATAGTAGATATCTTGTTTTTCTTATCAATGACCATATTCCAATTGATATATTGAGCCAGTTAGACACCCGCCGTATACAAAATGTATCTCCCCAAAGTCCCCTCTCATGTGCAGGCATAATTGGAGATGCAGACAACCGCATCTTTGAAAAATACATAGCGACATCATGTATTCCATGCAACTGCCGAAGAAAATCAGATTTTAGTTCGTATTCATACGAATCCAATGCCTTAGCGTCGCCATTTTTTAAACACCCCAAGAAATAATCTATCAATCAATTGCGCAGGTCGGTCNTCGAGGAATAACGGAAATGCAGTAGAACCTGAAATGCATTGAAATGGCAATCCCCTACAGTATACGAGAATTCATCCAATCTAAAAAGGCCATTGCTATGCAACACCTCGTCAATGTTGTCATGTATAATGGATGGTGTATCTATTTCATGTGACTCAACATCTATTACTTCTTCCATCTTTTGAATTGTGATTTCGAAGTTGTTTCTTAGATACTTTCAGTTTGGATGAAAACAGAGAAAAGGGGAAAAAAGAATAAAACGAGTATGTATCTTTCAACCATCTTCTTGTCAATTTCAATCCCCCCCAGTCCCCATAGCATATGAGAAGAAAACAAACCCATACTGGAAAGCGAACCAAACAGAAGAAATAACGCAAATAAATAACACCATAAATTTACTGAACAACAAGATCGATTTGAACCTATTCATGACGTGCATCCTACAAGCTTCTCAGAGCCAGAAAAAGTTCTGCAAAATAGAAAGGACAGGACAAAGGCAACAGGTGCACGCAGTTTTTCGACCCACAAAATAAAAGCATTCCCTGCCTCTACACCCCGACGTATGGTTCCCTCTTCTGATAACTCCGAACTAGTTTTCGAAAACCCCTCTACATTGCAATTTTTAAAATAGCTATGAACATGGCAGCCGACATATGAAAACCCATGGTTTCCAGGAATAGAAATTAAGAGCACAAAGAAAGATGTTCTCCAACAGAATTTCGAGACAGGCATAGAAACTTACCCATCAACAAGGGATGACAAGAGATCAGCCCCAAAACCTGCAAACCGCAACAACATATCCAACAGCTTGCAAAGTTGAAGAACAACAAACCAGCGAACAACCACGAAGAGGTCCAAATGCAACTACAAGACCTCAACTTTTCAAAGTTGAATCAAACAAGAACAAGAATCATGGAATGAACCAGCGAATAAGCATCAACCACTGAACCAACGATGTCGGTGGAGAATAATTCAACACAATTTCACTGCAAACAACACCATCAAAAAAATGGAACAAAACTGTATTGCAACGGATTTGTACAATAAACATTTAAGACTTCCAGACCTGTTAGGTAAACACTTAAGACTGTCAGAATCGTCGAAGGGCGTAGCCCTGCGCAAACATTGAAGAAAAAATGTAGTGTGGCAGACATGTTCTCTCGAAGCACGCAAGAATAAAGAAAAAATCACACATCGTAATATGCTAGAGAATGTATTCTAGCTAGCAAAAAATGCTAAGCCAAACATTCGAACTAATGCTAGCATTAATCCACCTTCGACCAATGCATAAGAAAATATATGATTCAAAAAGACCATATACGATCAAATACTTTGGATATGCCAACATATATAACATTGGGAATAGTGAAGCCGACAATAAGAACTCCAATCCGTTGTCCAATCAGATCATGACATATATGGTACTTTTTATTACATAAAAATCGATGTTTTCAGTTCCCTAGTTCCAACAATAGATAATATGGAAATATTTATGGTCAAAAGACAAACTAATACGAGGTCAACGAATTATCGATCGCTATAGTCCCTCTATGCCTACGTTGGAGACTAATAATGCAAAAGCAATGCTAAAAGTTGGGGAGTTGAGAATTAGGGAAGCATCAAGTTTTCAAGAAGTGCAAGAATCATTTTCATGAACATAAATACACTTTAGGGCTTTAAACAAAGTTTTTTCCTCCTTTTTAACATGGAGGAATATAATTTCACTTTTTTATTTTGCAAGTAATTATAAAGTAATACTTAATTTTGAAGTAAGATTTAAGAATGTTTTTTATTAGATGAGAGTTCATTTTTTGTAATACATGGGAACATGTTAACGATTCAAGACCTAGAGGTATCTAGTAAGAGTAAAAGCTCACTCTCTTACGAACCATCTACAAATCATTTCAAGTGGTGTGGTTTTCCTTGAATAATGGTAAAGAGTCAACCCGTATTCACAAATAATAATCTGTGATGGCTATCCTCATTGCTCATCAACAACTAAGTTATAATAGATTTTGTCACCATAATAACAATAATAATAACACCAAATAATTATCAATTTCCAAATGCTACCTATCATAATCCTCGTTTACTTATATAAGCCCTTTTATATTTGACATTCATATATATCTATAGTTAGGACCAATGTGTAGACTCCTTTCCCCATTCTTTTTTGTGTTTTAAGTGAATCCCTTTGGTTGGTTTTAGACTTAAATTTGTAATTGTATTAAGATAAGATAAATAAATTTACAATGTATTAGATGTGAAAAGCATTCCGAAATTGCTTGTTTGGCCATGCATATATCATGTGATTTCACATGCATGTTCTCATACTTTGTATATTATATCTAAAAAATTATAATTTTTTTATGTTATAAAAGTTTTATGTTATTTTCTAAAAAAGAAATAGAACTACACTCTATGTTGATCTACAACAACATTTCACAAAATTATACAAGACACTGATAAAAAAAAATCAAATTTATATCCAAGGCTCATGTGCATAATCAGGGGTGTTCTATTTCAGTTGTAATGATATCATCCAGGAACTCTGATACAATTTTGTTCTAGATGTAAACAATTCATTCGCTATTATGTTCTTGTCCCTGTACATGTGTGAAAATGATATTGTGAGAAAGATGAAGCTATTGATTGAACATCCTTAAATAGGGGTTGTAATGTAAAGTTTTTCAATGTGATTTCCTTGTGCATCCATTGAATTACAAGAAGTAAGTGAACATATCTTTGGATTTTTTAGACTCTTGCTTCTTGGGCTAGTTTTAACACTAGTTTGAGGGCCATCAATTCACAAAAATTATTGGATTCCTAACCAATTCTAGCTTTGAATTTGATGCCATGGTTTTAGGATAAATACAACATTCCTCCTAGTCCTCTTCGAGAAGGGGTCCCTTGAGAGGCCCCATCAAAGTATGCTTAATGGGTGTTCATTTTTATTGCCTCTTCTACGCGACAATGTGTTGTTTGTTTTTCTTGAGCTCGTGGGAATGTGTTTAAGATGTTTAAATCCTAGCCATAATATTTTAAAGGTAGGATTTCTTTTCCTTCAAACGATTTCAAATTCCTGGCTTGCCAAACTCCCCATGCAATGTTTAGGGGAAGATATTTTTTTTGTGTGTGTCTTTGTTAACATACTATAATCTAAAGGCCTCTTCAATATCATCACCTCCCTAGACATTTTGATGCATGTCATCCTTTCCACTTCCTTCCATACTTACTTGGTAAAAGGGCATGTTGTTATGATATGTGAATTTGTTTCTTCTGCTTTCTGACATAAGATGCATCAACCAAGCCCAACAAATGTCCTTTTTTGTAGTATGTCCCATGTGGGCGCCCTATTATTTAAGATCATTCACATACAAATTTTAGATTTGGTTGGACTCTTCAGTTTCCATAGGATCTTCCACCACCATACTTGATGTTCCTCCCTTCCCTCCTCGATAAGTGCTTTATATCCTAGTTTGGGTACATAGTCCCCTGATGGGTTTAAGTACCATACTAGTTGATCATGCTCCTCTCTAATATTTTTTTTTAAGTAAGTAGGGGTCTGATTTTCTATTTATATCTTAACAAAATATACAGAGATAAAAGCATGGCCATGAGATGAGTTAGATGTCTATCTAGAGCCAATAATCATGATGGCTTGCGTAGAGGGAAACCAGTCCAACCGTCAAAAAGCTAAAAAGGAATATGTCTATGAGAGTAATTGTCCCATGTATTGCTTAATACATCTAGACCATGACTGCTAAAAATAACTAAAATAGTTAACAAACCCATACATAGGAAATAAAAAAAACATTTCTTGACTATCAATCATTAGCAGTGTGAGCATGGGGCGCCTCTAATGGTTGATTTGAATACTGACGAGGTGGAGGATGAGGAGGCCAGGTAGACGAGGAAATTCCTTTGTCACCAACAATTTGAAAGACCCCACCATGTATTTTCACCAGTTAGGTGGTCATTGTGATGAGTAGACTAACATGGTGCTCCAACACATCCATTCTTTGAGAGGCTTTTTGAATTTTCCTTCTTAGGGCTTCACACTTTGGGCCATTAGATTTTTTACGTGCTAGTAGAGTTCCACTGTCCTCTGGAATTTTGAATCCCTATTCCTAGTGCAGCCCAGGTCGGGAATAACCTTCCTCGCCTGTCTGTCTACATATTTGTCCTTAGTGCGAGCCCAAACATACCTTGCCTCCTCCTCCAGAATAGCCATGGAATCTCGAATCGACTGCTCTACATTAGAGTGGTAGTGCTTAGCTACTTCCTCGACCATGAGGGCGACCTTAGTCTTGTGCTCCGACTCCTTCCCTGCCTTTTTCTTTTGAGACTCCATGAGATCATGAACACCCACCTGCATACCCCCCAAATCGACACAGCGGACCACCAACTTCCCCAAGCTCGGACCTCCCAGATGCAAAGTGAAATGAAAAGCAACAACATTCATCAAACAAAGAATAGACCTAGAACTCTTACCCCCATTTTGAGGCTTCGTCCCATGCATGGATATGATGCCCACCAAAATGGAGTTGTTCTCCTCCTAAGCTACCATTGATGGACTCATAATCGTCAGACAAAGATGAAACCTGCAACCCGTGCTACCTTTCCACCTTCAATGTCCTATTTGAATCATGATCTAAGGAGCTTGCATTTATGCTTGGAGCAGAAGGGAACGAGTGAGAGATGGAAGAAGGTACATCATCAGACAAGACCTCCCTTGCCATGACATAAATTGCCTCACACCCGCCGCCTACCATCACATCATGGCTACGCGAGCCATATGTCACCCCATCTGGGTGCTCATCCTTCTCTCTAATCATGACATTGTTATCTTTTAAATATTATGAGTATTCTTGCCATTTTGTTGCATCTTTTGTTGGATTTAAATACTCAAACTTTTAATTTTTTCTCCATGGATTTTCAAGTAGAACTATTTTACATCAATAAGAGCACGAGGGTATAGATAAATTATTATTAATTTATTGCTAAACCATATTTTTCCCCCTTGAAAAAAAAACTTTATATTCCAAAAGAGAGAATATACATGAGTTATGTCCAAAGGACTCTTCCATCTAGGCACTATCAAGCAAAAAAGGAATTGATGACTACAAACAAGACATTTTTTGTCACCTTACCTCTCCTCTTACATTATATCAAATACAACACAGACATCAACCAACAACCAACATCCAGACAACTATACAAGAATAACTACCAACCATTAAAGGTTGTTTTAATTAACTAAAATTAAAAGTGAAACTCCATGCTCTCTGACTCTTTTCCATTGAGGAATTCTTGGACAAAAGAGGAATCCACATAGCAGTCCAGAGCTACTTTGGACAATTGATGTGCCTTCTAGTTTAGTTTACCATAAATATGTGTGAATGAATTCCATTCAAACTCCTAAATAAGCATACGATTCTAGGACAGTAAAGATTGTAATCGTAATATTTGCACCTTTATTTTCCCATTTGCCCAATTGATTGCCACCTGTGAATATCCCAACACCTAAAGACAATTAATCCCATGAAAATTAGTAAAGAATACAAAGCCGAGAATTTTGCTTTGGTGTTGGAGCTCGAACCAAGGGCATATCAAATACAGAAATTATGAGAATTTACATACAACACCACAATGACTGCACACCTTGGGGGATGTCCTTGGTTGACCCCATCAAAGAACCCCCAAGAGGTCTCATAATCCAGAGATGACATCAACGAAACCCTAGCTTCCTTCCGCTTGGGGTCGCATTTATATTCTTTTGTGAGTTTTTCAATTAAACCAATCACAACCTCAACCAAGATTTGTTTATCCTGAAACACATTCAATTATGAGCCCCCCAAAGATAATACACAAAATGACAGAGAAAGGAATTGTATATCGCCAACACAATGTCCTTAATATAACCTTGAACATAGAGATCCAAATTGTTTTGATTCCACGACTCTTGCAAATTAAAACTATTAGCCAGAAGGCTCCACACCTGGGATACAAAGGGACAAGATACAAATATGTGAAAAATTGTTTCTACCTCCTGATGACATAGAGTACACATGCTTGGGCTATTTCAACCTCTCTTTATCAAGTTATCCCATGATAACAGTTTATTTCTAAATGCAATCCAAAGGACTATTTTATATTTTAGGGCTCCATGGAGCTTCCAAACATGTCCCGCCACTAAAGAGAAGGCCCATTGGGATTTGATTCCATTTGGGATTTATAGTCAAGATTGGCAGTGAACTCACCAGACAGGGCATTCTTTGACCAAGCCAAGGATTTATGATCCTATTCAACCAACTTAATATCATTCTAGCATAACTTGTCGATGAACCTACGCTATTCCTCAACATGCTAACTTGAAAATCCAACCTCAACCTCTGATTTCCACCCATTTCTATCAATTTGATTATGATCCTGAGCTCTAGCATCCCAAAGGGGGTAGATATCTTGGTCATGCAAAATAGTCCAAAGATCATTAGAAAGTTTATAATCTTCATCCATGCCAACCCACAGATCCTCTCCGATTCAAATTTTCTTTCCATTATCAATCCTCCAGACTATCTAATTTCCCACTAACGGGAATCCATCTACCAACGCTTTACAGATTATCGAATTGTTCTTGGAAGTCTTCCAAGAAGTTCAAAACCAATCTTCAAAATAGAGATTGCCTCAGTATTTATATTTCATGACCCTCCCCCATAGCACCA
The DNA here is from genome assembly GCA_032191745.1 of Picea mariana. Classification (NCBI taxonomy): domain Eukaryota; kingdom Viridiplantae; phylum Streptophyta; class Pinopsida; order Pinales; family Pinaceae; genus Picea; species Picea mariana. The sequence goes on from JASDQU010241536.1 coordinate 51,145, forward strand.
AGTTATGAGTGAGCCTTCAAAGGATTTTACCTACCAAAGCTTGGATGAATAGATAGGGATTTTTTTATTCCCCATATGCTCATGCCTTTAGGGTTGGATAGAAGGGACCACTTTACTAGAGGGACACCATCCTTCTCGCGACTACCCGACCACAACAATTGGCGTTTCTTCTAGATCTTAGTCAGAATGTACTTAGAAATTTTTGCAACAGAGGTAGAATATACTATAATACTTTGCAACACCGATTTAAGAAGGATTAAACTTCCTCCTCTCGACAACCATCTGTTAACCCACAATGAAACACGAGCTTCTAATTTTTTGTATAGCGACAACCAATCCTCAAAGCTATATGCAATTGGCTTTAGGTCGAATTGTAACACCTCGTTTTCCCCCAAGACTGTAAACATGTTTAAGACTTCATGTATTGTTATTAATGAAGCATGAAATTGTGTCTATGATTAATGAAAACACCAGACAACTGACTGAGAGGGAAGCCTTGAAGTATTGGCCATGACACCACGAGTGGGGCTAGTGAGGTGGAACCGGGAAGTTTTAATGAGGAATATAGGAAGTTTTCCAGGCAATCCAACCTACACCTGCATAACCATGAATACCTAACTTGTCCAAAGTACCCTATTTACCTTGACTGAAAGGAACCCGTTAACAAGGAAGAATGTTCTAGTCAAGGAGGAAGAGGGTGCATACAGGAGTGTAGACAAAAAAGTAGAGGCAAACACATTCACACAAACATAGACATGGGAAGACAATGTATGACAAAGGGGATGAGTTGAAGGAGCTCCCGTATATAGATGAGAGCAAAAGAAGAACTGGGAAGCATGCCCGGGACATGAATGGTCACCCTAGAACAAAGAAGACCCATATCCAGACTGGAGCAAAAGAGGGTCGCGACTTGGTGCTGGTAGGAAAGAAACTAGCAGTGGTAAGAGGAGGTCACCCAATGACTATATAGCGAAGAAGGGGCTCCCTTATGCAAAGGAAATCCAGTTGGGAAAGCACCCGATAAAACCAT
>JASDQU010241536.1:70720-96085 GCA_032191745.1 Picea mariana
AGTGAAGGGTCGCCTACAATGTCAACCAAAACTATGCAACAGAGTTTCCCCTTTGATTCAAGGGTTTTGACCTTGGGAGCTTACTTTTGACAGAAGCCAATGGGGATTCCAAGGAAGAGGAGAATGCTCTAGTGAAGGAGAAAGAGGGCACGGGCATGAGTGTAGATGCAAAAAGAGGTGGCAAAGACATCCACATAGACACAGACACGAGAATACATTGTATGTAAAAGGGAATGAGTTGAAGGATCTCCAATATACAAACGAGAGCAAAATAAGATATGGGAAGCATACCCAGGACATGAATGGTCACCATGGAACAAAGAAGACCCATATCCAGACTGGAGCAAAAGAGGGTCACGACTTGGTGCTAGTAGGAAAGAAAGTGACATTGGTAAGGGGAGGTCATTGAGGGACTGTGTAGCATAGAAGAGACTACCTTGTGTAGAGGAAATCTAGCTAGGAAGGCACCTAATAAACTCGTGGAAGTCCTGAGATTAGTGGGAAGAGGGAAACTTATTTTGTTGCTAGTGGAGTGAAGGAGAGTAACCTTCTTGATCCATTCCTTGACTTGTTGAGTCAATTGTGAGAGTCCCCTGGTGGTATCATGGTCCGACACAGGGGTGGCTTGCTATAGAAAATCACAAGTGTTGCATAGCCTACGGTTGGGTGGAAAGAAATTCACCCTCTGTCAGTTGTCTAGTTGAAAATTTACATTAAACATATACGTATTTCTTTATATGTCGAATGAATGTTTATCAAAGGTTGTAAACTGCATTATGTTCTTGATAATATTCTAAATGTGATGAATGAATGCTAATTTTGAGTTGAAATGGAGAAATGCAGTCTCTTTTAATGGGTTGATGAATTAAATGTGATATTTGCATATGGGAGGCCAATGAATGTCGATAACCATGTATTTTCTCTCTCCATTGCATGGAAAGTTTGAAAGATATAGAAATCTTTATTTGGGGATTCTTGGTAAAATGTTTCCTTCCTAAGAAATGGGTTGAAAGCCCGTGGGAGTAAAGTTGAAACCCCTGTAGGAAGACCCATCAAAATATTGCAGCACTACTAAGTCCATAGACAGTCCTTAACCCATTTAAATCCCTGTGTAAACTGGAGTGAACATTAGTCGTTGATCCAGAATGGAGGATCGATCTAAACCATCCGCAAAAGTACTGACCATTTTGGCTAAGTGTTGTAATCGACCCTTGAAGGAACCACCAAATTCTGGTTGGACAAGGTTTCGTCGTTAGGGTTTCATGATCTATCCTTACCTATTACAGAGTGGAGGAGGAGCAACTGGACCTTCGGACCATGAAAGTTTCCAAGACCCTTTCCTTTACATTTCTTTCCTGGTTTAGTAATGTTATGAGAAGGGTTTCGTTCTTCTTTCCTTGTGAGTGTTTGAGTGGAAGGAGGTTCACGACACATTCCTATAAAGAGGATAATTGTCAACACCTGATTGGGCAGGTCGAGGAATAGGTCCGTGGTCTTTGCATATCCTTTTGAGCCAGGCATATATCTTAACCGTCATATGTGGAGGGGGCAAGAGATCTTGGCCATTGGTCTCTTGAAATGAGCTCAGGAAGGAGTCGTTGCACCAGAGCACCAGACCATCAGACAAGCGAAGATTTGTTTTAAAGGGCCTCGATGAAGCCTAGGGTTCTAGTGCCCAATGGGGTGAGGTGCTCGGTGAGGTTGTCCTAGTGCCCAATAGGGTGAGGTGCTTGGTGGGTGTTTTCTCCTGGTTAGGGTATAGTTCTGGGGATAGGACCATCGGATAACTAGTAACCAGGAGGACCTTTGGTTGTGTTAGTGTGGGGATCCACTAGATCTCGATGCCCGATTAGGCATGGAACCACCTTTCGTTGATTTGTGTAAACACACTCCTCATCTATTGTCTGAGATGTGCCACATCGAAGAGTCGATGTGTCCTAGCATGTCAATCCACATCGGATGGTATGAGTGACATGAAGCCATGTGGAGATGGTAGAAGAAGGCCCAGAAACTTAAAAAGGCCATAACTTTCAATTTTTAACTTGGTTTTGAGTAAGGTTACAGTCGTCAGAAAGCTCTCGAAGATTAGCATTGGATCATGAGATCAAAATTGAATTTAGAGGGGTGAGTAATAAAGGTGGCTTGAGAAAAATAAAAGAGGAATTTTGTACATCGCACCAACTTAAGAGAGTTTAGGGGGCTGGGTGTGGTACATGAATCCCATATACTTAAAACCTTTGTCGAGAATTTTCCTAGGGAATGACAAAGCACTTTCCAAAAGAGGATTCAAATCCTCTTGGGGGAATGAATAGTGAACACATGACCTCATCCAATTAATCTCTATCCATATAGACCGACATAAGAGGTCAAGAATGCATTTGATACTCTGAAATTTCAAAATAGAGCATGCACCAAACATAGTACGTCATCAATGAAAAGAAGGTGAGAACGAATTTCAGATGGAGAAACCTTAAGTCCTTTCAGTTTCACATGGCTCCTTGCTTTACTCATTAATTTACTGAGCCCTTCCATAACTAGAAAGAAGAGGAAGGGGGAGAGGGGGTACCCCTAAGGAAGCCCTCACGAGACTCCAAAGAATTTGGAATGGGACCCGTTATCAGAACCGTGAAGGAGACAGGTTGGATGCACCCTAGGATCCAATTTACAGTTGCAAGGTTCATCCCCATTTGGAACAATACCAAACAAAGAAAAGCCTAACTCACTTTGTCGTAGGCCTTAGACATATCCAGTTTAAGCAAGACCGAGGGAATTTTAGAAATTTTAATAGAGTGCATCGCCTCTTAATCTAGAGCCATTGCATCGTGAATTTGTCACTCAAAGATGAATCCAAACCGTTGCTCATAAGTGATGTCACTAAGGATAAGATTAAGCCTATTTGCTATGATTTTTGAAACCACCTTATACATGACATCGCATCATGAAATCAATCGATAGTCATCGAAGGAGACAACGTCCTTTTCTTGGGAACAAGGGATAAAATTGTTGAGTTCATTGCTCCCAGAAATTTCCCACTATGTTTGGATTCCTGAACCACCTTCAACGGGTTGTCTTTCAAAAGCTCGAGAAACCCAATATAAAATTCAACTGAAAAGCCATCTGGGCCAGGGATTTAATCTTTCTTCATGGAGAAAAGGGTCACTTCTAGATTAGCTTATGTTACCTCATCTTCCAGTGCTTCGTTCATCTATGCAGAGAAGACCTTAGGGAAAAGTCTGAGGAATTCTAACAATTCCCTTATATGACAACTTATCGACTCCTTGAAAAGTGATATGAAATGAAACTTGGTTGCTTCTGCTTTTTCCTCAAAGGTCTTAGACAGTCTCCCATATTATTTGGAGACCTCCCAAATAGTGTTAAGGTTTTTTCCTGTAATTGGCATCTTTGTGGAAGAATTTTGTGTTGTTATCGCCTTTAGCAAGTCAAACTGCTCAACTTCTTAACCTCCAAGTAGTTTCTTCCTTAACCAAGAGGTCATGTCTAAGGTCTATCAGAGACTCTAGGGATGATGCCTCCTCGTGTGAGAAGATGCCAAAGCATTTGGCTTTGAACATTGATTCAATCTTGTATTCTATCTCTTTAAGGGCTACTTGAGACTGTTGATTAAAAATCAACATCCACTCTTTCATCACCTTTTAACATTATGAAGATTATCATGGAATTGTTGCATATATGATGATCCAACTTCATTATGAATGTGGGTCCATGTAGAAAGAACTAATTTCCTATAACCTTCTTCTGTTATCCAAATATGATTGAACTTTAGAAGAGTCAGAAGCTGATGCTCTTTGGATTCTAGTTTAATACAGATGGGGAGGTGGTTCAAAAGGCCACCAACACCTATCCAAGATTTGACTTATTGGGGACATTCTACCAGGGGTTTAGATATCAAGAATTTGTCCAGCCACTTAGAAACCCCTTCCTCACCTTTCCTCCCATTTCTCCACCTAGGAGATAACTTATGCGACTCAAGATCTACCAGGTGACAATCTTCCAAGTGGTGAACAAAGAAGCCTTCCAACAGATATCTACAAGGGAGCACACCCCAAACTTATTTGAGGGATAAAGTAAAGTTAAGACCGCCCCACAAGATGGCATTATCTCCAGTAAGAATTATAGACGAAGAAAATTCTTCCCAACTGAGATTTTTGTCCTTATAAGGGAGACATAGATTAATTATACGAAACGAATAGGCGAGATCCCGAGCTTCTAATTCAACCAAAATACTAGAATTTAGAAGAGAGATGGAAATAACCTTTAGGTTAGGACTCGAGGCCGTCATAAAACCCTCAGAGTGACCTTCTGAATCAAGAGAGCAGAACGATCAATTCTTCAGCCAAGGGAAAAGAGTCTCCATGGCATGAGAGCCGACACACATAGTTTCTTATAACAATATTACCTTTAGAGTGTAAATTTTCACAAGTTTTTTGAGGGCTAGCATCTTGGGGGTGCCCCTTACCCCACGAATGTTGAATGACATGCAGATCATGGCTTACCCTTAGCATGATCATTTCATGCACTAAGGGCCTAGATAATAGTGGCTTGCTCGCCACTTCCAATATCCTTCTTTACTTGAATTTGAGCCAAATAAAGATGGGATTTTCATCTCGCACGGGGACCAGTTGTCTTTTCCAAGGCTATACCTCAATGAATAACTCCATCCTCTTTTGGTTTTAGTCGGGGACGAAGTAGATATCTTTAAGGGTGGGAGGGGCTAGCTTGACTTAATAGACCAAAATCTTTTGAGATTTCAGGATGACTCTAAAGACCCTCCCCCTTACCAAACTTTGTACCAGTGTCAGGGGAAAGAGACTTGGGGGGGGAAGGTCTTTGCATACAAAACCTTATCAATCATCATAGGGACGTCTAACGCCATAACGTCCATCACCAGACAAGAAGGGGAAGACACAAATTTAAACTGGGAAGGTGGGACAAGAATCAAAGGAGGATTGGGGATATGAGAGACATCAACAATAGCCAAAACTTTGATAATTGAAGAAGGGGAAGGGTAACAAGAGGACTTACCTAGGCTGGCTTCCAAAGAAATAGATGAAGGAGTTTTAGACGTCAAATCTACTTCCAGCGTGCCTGCAACCTTTTCAGAAGAACGAACCGACGACGAGTCCCCCTCGAGTCGTCGCCCCCCTTCACGAAACTCCGAGTGCACTGCCTTAGGTTTCCATACCTTCTTGAATGGCAAACTTAGTCTAGATGGTGAAGGGCAATGATCCAGAGCGTGCCCAACCCTGTGGCAACCAAAACATTAGAAAGGAATATGCCAATAGTCTATCTTTTGAACCTAAGATTAGCCATTGGCAACCAATTCGATTTATTCTAGAAGACCCTCCTTCAAATAAACCTCCTCCTGCATCCATGACCACCTGTGATATGCTTTAGTATTCCAGTTATTCTCCAACCTTATAAATCTTCCCACTTTGTTTCCGATGAACTCCATGATTTTTTCATGCTAGAGAATCATATGGAGTTCAGGGAGAATAACCCACACTATCAGAGAAGATACTAGTTCACATCTAGGGTCGAAATGAACTCCCTATTCTTGTAGTACCAAACCCGAAGGACCCCAGCTCCAATCCTGCTTAAGAATCAAAATCATATCTTTCAGAGATCTAAAGAGGAAACATATCCATCCCCTAACCAATACATGAAAAACCAACCTATATCCAATAACTGGAGTCCAAGAATCATCCAACTATCACTTCAAACTTTTGGGGCTAACATTCTTAACACAAATACCATCAACCACTACTTTTCCCAACATATCCAGAGTGTTTTCCACTAAGTCGTCCTCCCCTACTACCATCCTAATTTTGTCCTTACGAGCTCGAATGGACCGTTATTTCTTCTTTGCGAAAGGGGCAGATGAATTCAACGAAACCTGGGTTGGGGTTTGAACAAAGAGCCAGGGTAGAGAATCTAGTTGAAATTTGGGAGAATTACAGTCCTGTTGAGGAGAGCAAATAAAGTTAATGTTGCGTGGGGAAGGGCTTCTCTAGTGCTAATGCCACACATAAGAGACAATATGCTACCTTGCATGGCATGAAGACCCTTTAGGCCTCCCGAGGAACCTTCATCTCTTGGAGTGCCATGTGTCTCCATCGAGGGCCAAGATTCCTTCGAGGAGTGAGCCCATCTGTCCAACTGAAGATTAATAAATTCCGAGTTCGAACGAAAAATTGATCTTGGCGAAAGGACATCCTCCCCAAAGTCTATCTCTTCCTCCTCCGCAACACGCCAAAACGTATCACTAGAGAATCGTTAATCCACCTCCACATCGGGTTTAGGGCCGACTGGAAACCCTAGCTCATGACCACAAACTTCATACCGCATGGCTGAAAAACTGTAGACCAATTGCCAAAGATTCTCCACACACACACACACACACACACTTTCAATATATAAAGAGGGAGAAACTTGTTGCTGAGTTGGTAGGACTTTGATCTATGTATGTTTTTTGCTCGCAGGGTTTATCTACAAGTATAACTGTATGATGTTTTTTTCCTAAGGAGTACCTCGCTCCCTCCCCTTCCTCCGCGGGGCCGTTTAGGCTCTCAGAGGGATGTGACTCCCCCTTGTACTTCTATGGGTGGTCTCGTGTAAGTAATGAATGCGTCTACATAATGGGTTAAAGGGCTTGGCCCCTTTGAAATTTGACTTATTGCTAAACCATAATATTATTGATTTATGGCCTTTTTTTTTAAATTTATTGTTTTTGATATTTTTTATATTTGTGAATGATGCTTACTACAAAATTGTTAGTATTAGTGCTGAATACGATATTTAACTCAATAAAATCGTCAAGTAAAACACATAACAATAATCTCTAACACAAAACTCAAAACATTCAACAACTCAAATTAAATCACTAACTTATATTTGGATGTAAATGTAAATATATGAATTCAAATAAACACATATAAAAGTAGTAAACCTTTTTCAAAGGTGACAAAACCTATTATAACTCATTTATCAATATAATAGTTATCATAAAACTCAAAACATTCAACAACTCAAATTAAATTACTAACTTATATTTGTATTAAATTGATATAAATTCAAATAAACACATATAGAATTACTCATTTATCAATATAATCTTTATCATAAAACTCAAAACATTCAACAACTCAAATTAAATTACTAACTTATATTTGTATGTAAATGTAAATATATAAATTCAAATAAACAAGTAGTAAACTTTTTTTAAAGGTGGAAAAACTTATTATAACTCATTTTTCAATTGGTAGTGAGGATAGACATCATTCAAGGAGGACCAATTCTTAACTAATTAATAGTAATTTTAAGTTTTACTCCATCACTGTTAAAAATAAATTTTATCTTAACAACATTAGGTAATAAAATTATAATATTTAAATTGATAAAATCCACCAATATTATAATAAAATGATTTCCTCCAATAATACATTTTCTCTAATATTTCTCCCCACACTTATTTTTTTTAATATATATTTTTTGTAAATTAATGACATTATATTAATAAAAAGACAAAAAAAGAATTACATATGTTCTACTGATGGACTGTCATATGGGAAAATAGTTCAACAATAGAACAAATGCTTCATCGGGCTTATGACTGGGGATATATCAAAGAGAAGGTCGTCCAAACACTTTTTACAAAAACTGTCCCAAAACTGTTTACAAAAACTATCCAAAAAATCGCCAGAAGACTAAGGATTGATGATCTTCATACTATGGCCAAAAAGACCGAAGAAAGGAGATTGCATAACAGAAAAATTAAACCGAAGAGGAAAGAACCTCTTGAGGAACCTGGATGGTATTCTCTCCATCGACGTTGAAGGTAATGCCTTGCTTGACAACGATGATGTTGAGCTTCTTGTCCGTTAGCTGGTTCTATAACTAAATAAATTCAATTTGCATGGCCATCTCCGTTTGAGCAACATCCCTGACAGTAATGACTTTGGCGAGAATAGTCTTCATGTGCCAGTGAAAGATCGATAATGTGGAGATATTTGGTATCTCTAGCACGAGTCGCTCGAGTATTTGGGAGAAGAGGCATGAGTTTGACATCCATTACAACATTTGAGGTATTCATCCTCTTGTGGCGAGTGCCGATTTCCAGATTCTCAATGCCTTCTTGAGTTTCCGATGTAGTATTCGTGTAGTAGTCTTCCATAGCAGTAGTCGCTTCTTAATGAATACGTGATCTTTGTTGAATTCATGGACATCTCCCTCTACCCTTGGGTTTGGACCTGGCCATGGTAGCTCCTTGAATCTGAGTGCGTGGCAGATGAAGGGAGCAATAAGGGATGAAGAGGGTACCAGTTAGCTAGACCTTGCACGCATTCCAAATTTGATGGGAGTTCCATGATCTACGATATAACTTATAGCTGAAAAGCGGGGTTGAGCTTGCCATAATCCTAGCTATGATACCCCTTGTACTAATTCTTGCATAGAGCTGTGAATGAGAATCAATGGTGTACGTGAAGAGGATTATGTTGCTGGGACGAACGATCATCATTTGAAGCTCAAACTACGCTGCGAACTTGTGCTGGGGGTACTCACAATGGTGTCAAGCTTGTGCTGGAGGCTGGAATTCATGGTTGAGGTACTATTGAGCAATCTACAATAATTTCTAAGGGGCTTTCACATGGTCGCCAACATAGACCTACTATCCAACATTAAATCCGAGTTAATGCTTTGCATTTGGAGGAGGTGGGTGTATGCCTTGTATCACCTATGCATTCAAGGAGGGAGGCTCTGTGTTATGCTCAAGGCCGAGGCTTCTAGATGGACTTCCTGTTAGCACCCGAATCACGAGTTTAATTAAAGTATACTATCATTTAATTTTTTTTAATGATAAGAATAAGTATTATGTCATTTAATGATAAGTATTATGTTTCTTTTTTTAATGATAATTATGTCATTTAATGATAAGTATTATGCATTTTTTTTCTTCTTTTATACACTTTAACTTAAGAAAATTATTTAAATTTTTTTACAAAAAGCATTGACAATAAATCCAATAAAGTTCTTTGCGCATAGTGCTCCTTGAAAAGTGCATTGTATAAGTCGGATGCCACTCATGTGCTTAGAATGTGTGAAAGGAGAATCGAGTTGTCCTCACAGTGGGCCCCACTGTTGAAAGTATCTCAACAGCTAATGGGTCAATTTTTTTAAAATTTAAAAACTTATAAAATAAAATAAAATAAGACGAGCAGGCCGTGCTGGCAATGACGAAAAATGGTAGAAAAGTTCAAAATAAATGACTTGCAGTAAGATTAATGTGTTAGACTGTCGAATTTGAAAATAGAGTAAAAGGATACGTGGCATGTTATTTATTTTAAATAATAATAAAAAACAAAAGGAATTAAAAAGAAACATATATACAATGTATATGAAGTTTTATACATACGGTGTACGTACACGAGTAAATAATTCAAAGAAAAACGAATAGAAACATATATACAATGTATATAAAGTTGTATACATACGATGTACGTACGCAAGTAAATATTCCAAAGAAAAACGAAATTTAAATATAAATATATATACATTGTATATGTATACAGGGATGGAGTGAAAATGTCATCGGATTTCTAAAATCAACACCCTGGTTGGTGTCCCGTACAGAGTTTGGGGAAACTGAGCTTCAAATTCTCGAAGGGCGGATTCTCTCAAATCGCAGTATACATAACCTCTCACTGTGCTTTTGACGGACTTAAATGCGGGAAAGCAGTTCACAGCAGCTCCGGATCTAGATTTATTTGCACGCATTTTGAAGATTTTGAGGCATGTTGGTTTAGGAACCTGAAAGGTAACAGGGCTGGATCGGATACTTGTCGGGGTTTGATCTTTGGATCGGAGTGGAGAGGAATTTGACATAATTTCATGAGATCTGAGGTGGATTGCGTTGTGAAGTGGTCGAATTGAGTGGGGAGGGTTTCGATTCGGTGCCAAACTGGGGGTAGAAGGAGGGGCAGGGCGCTTCGTGCGCTTCGACGAAGTGCCGTCGCCTTCGCACCAGATGGCGTCGGATATTAATCTCAGTCCTGCTTTGAGCGACATTGATGGCCAGCTTAGGGATCATTTCCGTGCTCTCTCGTATGTAATTATCCTTATCTGCCATTTATTTGCTTGCATTTGGGTTAAATTGCTTAAACTCTTTCCTGTTTGTCTGCAAATTGAATGACTCTGCGGGATTCGAGAATGTGAACATCGATTACCGTTTTTCACGCGCTAACGACTAGAAACGGCGTTTTTTTAACGGAGTCTAGTTTTAGTATGGGAGAACCTTGCCACTATTGTGCTCACCTAGGTTTAACGGCCTGTAAATTTAAAGCATATAAGACCAAACATCATTTATAACCCAGTACACAAATTTTTGTCCAATTTATGGTGATTCATTTTCGCAATTTCTTGTTATTATTCTATGTGCCAATGGGCTGCATTATTGAAGCTGTTACTGGTGTCCAGGTGCTCATGATAGAAGCTTATTGACTTACAATGATTTAATTTAATTTAGATATTAACGTCCACTTGTGGCAAAAAATGGGCAATGGGACTGGAAATAAGTACATGAATTTAGAATTCAAAGGGAGTGCCTAATGCATCTCCAACAAAATAGCAACAACAGAGAATAGATGAAAGTCATGAGATCTCTTGCAGCGTGCTTCATCTAAATTCTGAAAGTATGAAATCATGAATTTGGAATTGGCAACGCAAATTGACCTGGAATTGAGGGTTTTCTGCCGAAATTGAAACATTTATAGGACAAATAAGGCCAAACATTTTTGGTCTTCATATTTTCTTAGAGTCGATGAACCCTGTAAATCTCTAAATATGCAAATGACACTGCCTGCGAATTTCACAGTAGATGGGGCATCTGAAGATGCAATTTTCCCCGGACTCAGCCGCATGAAGATAAAGTCGGCAGGTACGTTACTCTCATGGAATGTGGTGATGTGACTTCAACCGAATTGCGTGAGAGCAAACACGAGGATGTGCTAGAGGGACTCTCAAGCAGTTCAGCAATCGTTGCCTGAGATATGCTGGGGTTGGGATTCGGCTTGGATTCAGTCATCATGATGTAAAACAGACTGTAGCTTATGCTTCATAGTTTTATTTCACTGAAATGGTTTTTGTATTTAACAAGTGCTCATGTGTGCCTTCCGATACTGTGTCTCTTTATCAAGAGGCAAGACACCTGCACTATCTTGGATATCTGTGGTATTGGCATAGTTCAAGAACACAAAGAAGATCCCAACTTTGTTAATTATGGTGATAATTAACAATGGTTGAGCAGTTCGAGTAGGTAATCCGTCTGTGAATTTGAGTCCTACTTTGACCTATTGAGCATTTGGTGGGCACAGCTGATTGATTATGCTTTGTTCGTGTTGTACTTTTCCCCAATCAATTTTATTCATATTATTTCATATGTGATTTGTTTATGCTTCAAAAAATTGACATAAATTTGCTAGAAAATTATAACATGTTGAAGGATCATCACATCAAACCAGAGATACATTCACAGAAACAGGACTTAAAAATGGAAACAAATTCCTTGATTTATTGATATAACAGATTAAGATGCAACAATAATACTTATCTGGTCCCTATCGGAGGAAGCCATCTTGTAGGAGCACTCAATTCGTCATCATTCTTCAGGAACAAGGGGAATTGCAGAAAAACAAAAACCATCAGAACACCGGATTAGATAGCAAAACACTGGAGCACCAAACTCTGATAGCAAACCTGTCCAGGCCATTCTCCATGTCTCCCTTTCCACGTGGTTATCAATCCATCTCTTTCTTCCTCTCCCCATGGATATCTAGTTGCTCTTTTCCAACTACGCCTTCTTTACAAATCAGGGACCAATAGAAAATCTCGGAAGGGGTGCATCCAACAAGCACAACTTACCTTTTGATACATCACTTTTAATTACAAGTTGATTTGAACAAATCGATATCTTATTTTTCTGTTATTACAAAGATTTTAACAATAATGTTTCTTATAAGTCTTCTTGAATAACCTGCATCTTATTTTTCAATCCACCATTTTGGACCATAAATTTGGTCCAGTTTCCTATATCTTTCCCTGATAGTGAACCAAGCTTATGGTCTGACATGTTGGGTTGATAAATAACATGCGAGTTATTCCAAAAGACTTATGGTGCGTTCAACATGCGCAACTACCTTCCATTCATCACTTTTCATAAAAGTCAACTTTAACAAATCGATATCTTATTTTTCCGTTATTACAAAGATTTTTAACAAAAATGTTTCTTATAAATCTTTTGGAATAACATGCGTGCTATTTTTTCAATCCAGTGTTTTGGACCATAAGCTTCATCCAGTTTCGTATATCTTTCCCTGATGACGGACCAAACTTATTGTCCGGACTCTGAAATGTTGGATTGAAAATTAGCATGCAAGTTATTCCAAAAGACTTGTAAACAAATCTGCCTGTGAAAAATTAATGATCAAATAATGTTTCTCATCAAATATTTTTCACCTTATTATGCCAGGTATTTTGGCACATAACAGTTAGCAGTCCAAACTTACTTTTTAGTAGCTAAGAATCAATTTTGGGGACAGGAAAATGGGGGATGAGGTGATGGGTTTCACGGAGGCTTGGAGGGTACCCCCAAATTTCCAGGGATGGGTGGATGGGGATGACAAAACATATTAGAAAATAAAATATGAAAAATTAAAAACAGAGATTATAGAATAGAGGACTATGATTCAATTCATAACAGTAGCAAATCTTAAATAATAGGTTTGAATGTTGAACTAGTGAATGAAATTTTTTCTTTGAGAATCAGTGACTCACAGAGTTGATTTGGATAGGGGGCATCCAACGTCCCCAAACCATGGATGGTTGTCACCCAGGCCTCCCAGTTTTTGGTAGGAGATGTCTAGGGGATATGGGGTAAGTCCTCCACATCCTCTGGGATATCCCCTTCCAAATGGGGTACTTCCCCTTGCAGTCCTCAAGTCTACAGGGTAGGGGAAATGCAGGGGACACATCCCCCAAGGGTGGGGATGGGTTTCCATGCAACATTGCTAAGAATCAAGCCGATTTAGTTCTAGTTTCCTGAGTGCAATATATGGAATGCAGAGATTGTGTTGTGGTGATTCATTGCTACTTATTTAACAAGGTATTTGCTAAAATATAGTAAAAATCATAATATTAAAGGGAACTAAAAATATTGGTTTCACCATTACAAATACCTTTGTCCTGATATGATGTGCAACAATTTTGTTCAAGAAGAGGCGTCTCACGACTAACAGTTGGAAGAAAATATATGTTACTTGAGGAATGATGAAATCAAATATGATGGTTTCTTTCATGTTATACGCTCACATCCATCCCCTCTGTGGATTAACATGTCCTTTCCCTTTGATATACAAATTGTAATTATCTCCTCATAATTTTGCCATGGCAGTACTGTTTTAGATTCTTCTATAATTTATCATGCACTGTACCAACAATGAACTGTAAGGTAGTATTTTTAATCTTTATAATATGTAGGATAACATGTGGATTGCTCTACCAGAATCTGCATCTATTGAGATTCATCTGTTGAATGTCAAATTGTAGCTATCCTAAGGAGATCATGTAGGATGGACTGATTTGTGACGCTTATGAGCAATGATAAAGGTTACATGTCTTCACACTTGAAAGCAGCATTATGGCTTATGTTATATCTAAGGTCTTGTCTCTATGTTTGTAGCCAATAGTGGTTTTGTATCTGATAGTTTATTTGAATTGTGTGCTTGATATGTGAAACTTGATATGCTGGCCCCTTTTAGCTCTGAGAAATTCTTGGTTCTCCTGCATATTCTATTTCAATGGCGAACAAAATTCATGTGCAATTTTAAGTATGTAAATTGTTTATCAAACTTTAGCATATAGGAGCTGAGGTTGTGGGGCCATTGTTCTGTGTGCTCTGGACTTTTTGGCATTTAAAAAAAGTAGATTGCAGAAAGACTCTGAAACATTGCTATATTTTCTTTAATGCTCTTCTTTGTTCCAATTATTTGTGAATATTTGGAATTGTCCCAACTCCTGATATGCAAAGCCTAATGAGTGGGATTTCTTTGCAGAAATGGATTTCAGAAATTGGATAAAATCAAAGATCCAAACAGGCAGAACAAGCAGATGGAGGAACTTACTGGAAAGATGCGAGAATGCAAACGGTTGGCACCCTTTTCTTAAATTGGTTTCATCTTATTATTTACACTCCCAAATTTCGTCTGGGAGGAGCATGGGCCCAAAATTAAAAAAATGCAAACTGTGACCATGCAGAAGTGTAGGGTGTCTGCTAGCGATTCAGAAGTTTTGATTTTTGGTGTCCTAGCTTGTTACAGTCTTGCCCAACATTTGTCTTTCTTGCAAGTGATAAAGAACACTTACTTTCACTGTTTGTTCATTAAGGATTACAGTTTTGTGTTTTACAATGCTGTGCTTGAGTCCACGTGCATGTGTATGTTATTTTATCACTGTCTTCTCCATCTCACTATTTTCAGAGTTCTATTATTTTATCACACTTAATGTTTTTTTCATATATATGGATGGACATTGTACAGGAGAAGGTTTGGAATATATTCAACTTAATAATTTCTAATTTCAGGCTTATTAAAGAATTTGATCGGGAAATCAAGGAAGAAGAGAGTGGAAATCCTCCGGAGATTAATAAGCAGCTTAACGAGAAAAAACAGGCGCTGGTAAATGGCTGATCCTCCCTTTATTTTATGACCATTAGTGGGGAAGGATAAGTTTTTGAACTGAATTTGCAGTCTTGCTGCCTAATGACTTACTCTTCTATATTTTGTGGATGCAGATCAAAGAACTCAACTCATATGTTGCATTGAGAAAGACGTAAGTTTTCCTGTCTTATGTTTCATGCATATTAATAGCATTTGTGTGAACATAGTGCATTTGTATTTCATTGCATGATGGCATCAGCAGTGAACTACCTCACACTGCAGAGATTGAATATGAACCCAACATGATGGGTTCGTATATTTGCACAAAGTTTCTTAAAATGTGTTGTTAGGTACTGTCCTTTGATTCCGCAACAGTCAATTTGGAGTTTTGTATTATCATGAGCAATGGAGACCAGGATTGGTTACTGGTCTTTATGTTGTTAATTATGTGTTCATTAAATAGGAACAGTTACAAGTCACTTTATTCATGCTTTATGTCTATTAGAGAGGTCAATAATTACTTGAATTTTTGTCAAGCATGTTAAGGATGAAGATTTTCCAGGTCCTAAGAAGCTGCCAACTAGGTCTGTCTTTGACCTCAAGTTGGCTCTAAGTTTCAACTGTCAAACAAGGGTTTGCTGCTGTTTTATAACAGCAAATTGTTCAGTAACTTCTTTGCTGTTCTGTTACGGTTACATAGGCCATATAAGTGCTCTAGCATATAGTTTTTGTCACAAGATGTTGGCACATGCATACCATAAACTATATAACACACCTAGAGATCTTTTAGAGCTGAAATAATGCTGTTCTGAACACTAGCATACATGAGAATGAACGCAGGTATTTTTGGTCAACATGACCCTGGAGAAAACCCCCCCGGGAAAACCTGTTTGGAATATGAGTGTATATATGTGTAGAAAAGAAGGTGGAATACAACAAGTACAATAATCAGATGAACCTGATACAATAGTAGCTTGATCCAAGCTGAAACACAAGTCCAAATGATGAAGATGTGCCCTCTTCACAAGTTGCCAAGACCACTGAACTGAAGCGCTCTGCCAACTGGAAGCTCTGATGGAGAAACCCTCCCACAATACTCTGAATCTGTGCAATAGCTCTCCACTGAAATTGTCCTCACTGCAATCTGAGCTCTGTAAGTCCTCCCTGCTGTCAGTGCGCCCTCCTCCAAGCAAGATCAACTCCAACAAATAAATGAGGGTCTAAGCTTTGTGGCTGCCTCCATGAATAGAAGCGCCCAAGTTTTCCTCAACTCTAGCCTCCAACCTCATCCTCATGCTCTCTCTCAAACTCTCCAAGTGAACAAATGAGTGAATGAGCTCTCCCTTGCCCTTTGCACCCCTCTTGAACCTCCATAAGGAAACCTAAAACTTGGATGGGTGAGATCATCCCATCTCATGTCCAATCAAAGGTTGAGATCATCCCATCTCATGTCCAATCAAAGGTTGAGATCATCCCATAATAATCTCACTCTCAAACCTACTTTGGGTTAAGTTCCCTAAATTCACTTTATGTCTCCTCATTCACCCACAAAGTGAATTAACAGTCATTTAGGCTAAAATGACCAAATTTCACTTTTGACTTAAATCTCCTAAGTCAAAGTGAAATTAGACATAAAGTACAAGGCACAAAGTACATAGTACTTCCCACATGTGTTTAGGAGCTCACAAACACATGGGGAACAATTCCCAAGGTACATAAATTTCAACAAAGGATTGTATGAATTGGTTGGATTTTCTGTTGACCTTTGGTGCAATCAATGCTATTATTGGGCAAAGCAGCAACATGTCTTGCTCATATGTTGTAAATAGATTCTTACATCCTTACCTGGCAATAATGGTTCATGTGTTGAGTCTGTTCATAACTAACCTTGTCAATACTATTATCCCAGATTTTTGATCAGTTTAGTATAATTTCATTTTTTGTCCAAAGAAAAAATTGGAACTTTATAACGAGGAAGAAGTTACATTTAGTATGTGGCCATCATGGACAAGAGTGCCGAGGGCATATTGTCAATACAGGTCCCTGAACAAAAACTTTACTAGCAAAAATACCCGGACCAGTTGTGAGCAAAAAAACTTATGTAGGGTTGTACAAAAAAGTGTATAAGTTTTGTCATGTCAATCATCCATTAAAAAAATAAATTTAGAGCACCTGACCTTCAAAAGAAAAGGATACCATACTGTGGTTTTGGCATCAGAAAACAAACAAAACTACAGAGACAGAGAGAGTTCCTAGTGGAGTGCCTGGGATTTTGAGGGAAATCCCCTTCCTCTGTGTGAGTATGCAGCTCCAGAACACCTTCAGCAAGATGGGTTCCCTGTTTTGATAAGTTGTTTGCAACTCTATTGTGCTCTCTGGAGATACGTTTGAAACTAATATTTGAGAAGCTTCCTTTTTGAAAAGTGACCTGCTCCAGAATAGGCAAAAGGTAGATGTTGTTCCAAGCAACATCCCCATTTCCCCAGTCAATGCATAGTTTGGAATCTCCATGGACTTGCAAATTTGTAAATTTGTAACTCCATGTTCCAGAGTAATTCGAAGAAGGGCTGTCAAAGCTCCGAGCTCCGGCCAATTGTCAGAGCCTCTCACAAGTCCCAATTTGAAAGTAACATAATGAACATCTGAAACGTATAGTGCACGCTGAGCTCCAGAGTCTTCTGGGATATTTTGCTAGCACCATCAAAGATGCCCCAAGGGGTTTCCTTGTCTGTCATCAAAGTCCCATGCTGTCTCACTGGCTTTGGCTGTGGAAGCTATTTTTTATTTTTACTACGGATTCGCCCTCAGGTCGTACACGTGGTTGGTTCTGAGAGGCATCTCGGCCTCTCCAGTTGATGACTATCTCCCTAGAGCGCCTCCTCCCGTTCAATTTCTCCCTTGATGCACTGTGCCATCTCTTGCCGACTAGACATGTACTAAATCATGCTATCAGAGAGGACATCTATAGGCTGTACATTCAGGTCACTTGGACTTCACCTTCGACGAGCCTGGGCCCGAAAATGCCCTTCTATCTAGAGCATTTTTTGGAGCTATAGGATGGCATTGTCGTCTGCCCCCCTTACACATGTAGGCATTGGATGCACTTGTTAATTTTCTGAACCTAGCACCCAACACTTGGATCAAATAAAATTGCTTTATTAAATAAATGCATAGCTAGGTTATTTAACGAATTAAATCAGTGGAAGCATAAAACTGAAACCACACACATTGCACAAAAGATTTTTGGGTAAACACCCTTGAAAAACCAGATCCGAGTTGATTTTATTAGATAAAATCCCGGGCTCTCGTCCTGGGATAATGGCCCATTTGAGGAAAATACAATGCAACAAATAGGCTACCTTACCTGGTTGATGTCTCCCTTGCTCCATCCTCTGACCCTGCCCACTCACACTTGGATGAAATGCTCTTCACCCAATCAATGAGATCTCCTCACTGTGTGTGTGTGACACAAGCACATGAGCAAAGAGTCCTCCTTTGCTCCAATGTACTTTCTGTGTGTCTCATCCTCTCACTTAGGCTACCTTTTATTATGTTGAGTTAACCTTAAATCCAAAACCCTAGATCTCTAAAGTGATCAAGGGTCGAGATTAGATCTCACCTTCACTTTAGATCTAATAGCTAGGATTCAATCAACTTACTTAAGTTAATAATGCCAAAGGCTTAGGCATTTAACTTAATTAAAGTTACATGCTCACCTTTGAGAAACTTTGGGATGACTTTGTGCTTGTGAGAGCATGCTCACCTTTGGAAACTTTGGTATGACTTTGTCCAAGAGGAGACAAGGCGAGAAATAGTTGCAACTAGAGTGGATGAGATCCACAACTTAGTCTTATAAGGAAGGCGAGGAGACGAGTTAAGAAAGGAGGACTTGAGAGGGGTCAAAAGGGAAAGAAGGAAGATTTAGGTTCTTCGAACCAGTTGAAGGACTTGAGTCACGTGATGTGTTTCAAGTGCCATAAGATGGGCCACTATGCATCTTATTGTTTTGAGAAGAAGAAAGCGAAGCAACAACATAAACAATTTGTGGGGAGTGTAGGGCCTTTAGCTAGAGTGGATGAGTTCTCATCCACACTTGAGACAACTTTCTCCATGGTATTGTGCCTACATGCTAACACTATTTGAGGTGCAGAATGGTATGTGGACAATGGAGCATCAAGACATATGACCTTCATCAAGAAGGATTTTCGCAAGCTTCAAGAACGAGAGGATGACATGCAGGTGATGTGTTGGAGTTGGGTGATGATGCCACTTACCTAGTTATTGGTACGGGCTCTGTCTACTTCTGCATGCCTTTAGGGCTAAGTCTCCTAGTTCGAATTCGAATTCAAGTTCCACAACCTTAAAGTTCGACAATAAAAATTTCTGTGATAAAATTCAGCATTAAATTCAACAAAGTACCAAATTTAAAAATATATGAATTTAAGAGCCTGTTCGGGCACGAGTGGCAGAGGACCCTGGACAATGGAGATTGTTCGAACTTTTGGTGTGGGTGACAGAGGAAGCTGGTCCATGGACAATGTAGTGTCTGTGTAACAACGTCGGGCGCAGGTGGCGGAGGAAGCTGGACAGTGTAGTGTAACTGTGTAACAACATTGGTCGCAGGTGGTGGAGGAAGCTGGAACTTGGAAGTGGATAGTGTAGTGTTTAACAACGTTGGGTTCGGCTTGAAATTCGTCGAATTTGAAGTGAATTAATTCGAATCCCTTTAAGATACGACAAATTTCAAATTTTAAGGTGAAAATTTGCCGAATGTAGTGACTTAGCTTTAGGGGATGCTCTAGAGTTGCATGATGTCTTATATGTTCTTGTTTTGACAATTTGTTTTTATTAAATTTCTTGCATTACATATCTAAAATGTGTTGTTGATTTTGGTCATTAACAAGTCATCATTAGAAATCATGGCAATGAACTTGGTGGAATTTTGGCCAGATGAGTTTGAGAAGGTGGCCTTTATAGGTTGCTAGCAGATTCAGTGAAACATGGTGCTTTAGTGCATGGGATTGACAATTTACGCGACTTATGGCTCAAGGAATTTGGTCACCTTCACCATGGAGTACTG
This sequence comes from Picea mariana, assembly GCA_032191745.1. Taxonomy (NCBI): domain Eukaryota; kingdom Viridiplantae; phylum Streptophyta; class Pinopsida; order Pinales; family Pinaceae; genus Picea; species Picea mariana. Next base: position 90,527 of record JASDQU010241536.1, read on the forward strand.
CCTCTCTCGAAGGACATGCTGTAGGGATTGTCAGACTTGAAGATTGAGAAGACAAGAGTGTGCAAGGGCTGTGCACTTGGAAAACATGCCAAGTCTTTCCCAAGCAGTGAGCATAGATCAAGAGAGATTATTAATTTGATTCATTCAGATGTATGTGGATCAATGTCTACAGATTTAGTTATAGGTTCCCTGTACTATGTCTCTTTTATTGATGATTCCTCTAGAAAAATCTAGGAGCCGGATTTGGGAAGCCTCTCTTTGCACGGTTGAAAGCCATAACCTTGGTCATCTCCATGTTAACTATCAATTGTCCATCGATGCAAGGGGTTCTATGAATGTCCATTGCGTTTGCAAACCTTTCATTTTGTGGGATAGTGGTCTCATGTATAGAGAATGTAAATTATCAAATGAAAGGGAAAACCATCATTTATGCCAAGAAACTCTTCAAGCCCATCAACATAATTTTGTGGGATAGTGGTCTCATGTATAGAGAATGTAAATTATCAAATGAAAGGGAAAACCATCATTTATGCCAAGTATTGCTAGAAGAAACTCTTCAAGCCCATCAACATAGAGGCCAAAACAAATAGGTGAGAGTGGACACCCCTATTGCTGCTGAAGCTGACGTTTGTAATACCACCTAGATGCACTCCCATGCCTATATATTCGAAAACAAAACTCTCCATTCGTACTTGAGATAAAGTTGTATTATAGTACTATATTTATTACCAAAATTTAATAAAAGGTGTTACCTTTTGTCTCCATATGTCATGCTTAATCTTGAGTGTTTGCTGTAATATATGGTGAGCGTGTTATGTTTAAATGTTATTTTGCTTAGTATTTCACCATTAGAGTTCACATTTGCTATCAAAGGCAATGGTGATGGCTTGGGGGATCTATTGTCTTTGAGAATTTGTAATAAAAAACAAGGAGGAAAGGAAAATATAAGTTCATTACATTTATCTCATGATTTATTTGTTAAGAGTTTAAGAATGGAAGTCGAGTGAAATGATTTGTTGTCCATTTTAATGAGAATTTGGTTGCCTTGTAAATCACAATTGTGTGGTAGACAAATTGCATTGGATGTTATATTTCTAACTTCCATTTTCGGAATTTTGGTTCTAATAGCTGAGTGGGTTTTAATTTTGCTAAAGAACCATGTATACATTTTGATTGTGAGTGAAATTGAAGCTCAAGTTTGAATGAAAATGAATTATTGAACTCTTGGAAGGCAATTGCTTGGAGATCTTTGAAAAACGATTTTATAAGGTTATTGCAGTGAACATTCCAATACTAATGGGAATTATGGTTTTGTAGAGGTTTTTGCAAGTAATTTATATATCCCCTAATCCAGGATCTAGGACAAGTCTATTTATATTTTAATTTATTCAACAAACTTATGGTTAATCATATGTGTTGACGACTTGTGTATTGATGAATGAGAGTATGATAATTGTTTGTTACATGCTCATGAAGAACTAATAAGAATAAGCAATGCTTGTCATGGTAGATTCATTCTGCATCAAGAGAGTTGCCTTTAGCGCTATGCCAAATTGACGCAAGTCTATCTTGACACCGAACCTCCTACAATTGCACGATGCATTCTTGATGGCAATTCATCAACCAACAAACTGTGCCATCTCATCCTTGTGCTGATTGCCAATTTTGTCAAAATGTGATCTGATCATCAACTAAACATAATTCATATTTTTGACAATTTGAACATCGACAACAAGCAACGTCATTGCTATTCAACTCCAAGTGCCATACACTTGAATGACTACAATCAGAGTCTCCTCACTCACCCTTTAACACAATGGGGACCATTGCTCATTAGGTGAAGATGTTAGATTTCACTGCACCTCAGTTCCGGTCTAATGTTTCCTCAGTTATACACAAATTTACCCAATTTGAACTCTAAACATAAACACACTGAGATGCCTAACTACTTTAGCACAGCGGAAAATACATTAGCAATTAGATCATAGTACATACACAGTTGCTCATGAATTTCAAACTCAAAATTCTTGTTCTTAAACCAGAACACTTGGGCTCCCGTACCAGGAACAATGGCCCAATCTTTCATACAGTAAAATACCTAAATTCACTTACAAAACACAGCTGGAACCCTCCTTGGTTTCAGTGCCACAACCTGGTCCAAGACTGCTGCTGTTACACTGCTGTAACAGCCTTCTAGGGCTTGTCCAAAACTGCTGTTACACTCCTGTAACAGCCCTCCTTTGCTGCCCCAAAACTGCCTTATGTTTGCCTCAGACAATCCTCCTAACAGTCCACAATTTGCCCTGTAAACAACTCCAATGTTTACTGCTGTTGCCACCTGCAACAACACCTAAATTGTGACTGTCAGCCGCCTGTTACAGCCCAAATTCACTGCTGTTCAAATCCTCTGCCTGCTGTCCTTCTGCCGGCCACTTGCTGCCTGCTGTCACAAAGTCTGCTGCTGTGACAGCCCCTCAAAATGCTGACTGGGATGCCTGTCTGAGCAGGCTGAAGTTCGAACCCCCAAGACAGCTGTCAGGATCTGTGGCCTCCTCCCTTTTGGCAGGCTGAGTCTCTCTAGGCCTGCAGCTGCCCTTTCTGGGTAGACCGAACCTCCTTCCTCTGCTGTCAGCCTTACTCGGCCTTCCTTTTCAAGAGAAAACCTGCCCAGAACACACAAAACAGCAAGACTGTTGCTCCTGCCCTACTTGGCCCTCTTCTCCAGCAAGATACCTGCCCAAAACAATAATAGAACAACAGAAACTAAGACCTCTTAGCCTACTCCATGGCTGGACCTGTGGTCATCACACTTGGACTGAACTTTTCAAGCTCTCCACATATGATCTCAATGTCACAATGATTTGATCTCTATTTATACAAGTCCAAGGGGTGTGTCAAAAGCCCCTCCACAAAGTCAACAGCGAATTAGGCTTTCTTGTGGGTGTGAAGCCCCTACACAAACCCACAAAGCCCATCAACTTGCCCATGAGGCCCTAGCTTCATTTCGGGGCTGATTTGACTGAAACAAAAGGCTGATTTGGTGCCAACGAAGGTTCCCACATGCTTAGCACCTTGGCCTCTTGTGGGAATACCTCCCGATGCTACAAAAATCAACACTCTCTTAGCGAGGGAGGTATTCCATCCTCCAACATCTGGATACACCACTGTTTCACACAGTAGAAATAGCTCTATTTCCTGCATTGGATCTACCACCTCATCTGCACTCCTATCCTCCTGACTAGCTAGACCCTTTGTCATTGTGGCGAATGGGTCCATGAATTCTGTCACCAGAGCAAATCCTATTGTCCAATCTACCTCACTGGCTGCTCCCTCTCTGATTGAAGCAGATCCTACTCCCCATTTTTGTTGGTCGACTGCCTTCTCTGTCACTGTAGCAGAACTAGAACCTCCATGGAGGTCTTACATGCCCTAGAAGCCTCTTGGCTCTGAACCTCCTGTCTGGCCTTCTCAACCCATGACACTTGTCTATCAGTCCTGGAAGATGTCTCTCTCCCACCTGAGCCTGAGGGGGAACTCCCTCTGAATGGCTGGCTCTCTCTTTGAGCCTCCTGACTCCCTCTCGAGTCAGACTCCCTTTGAGTTTGTACAATCTCTGGAGCCATCTGCTCCCTCTGAACCTACCAACCTCCTCTGAAGTCTAATCTCCTATGAATAGTCCTGGGAGGCTACTCCTCCCTACTAGATCCTGAGGGTTGACTCCCTCTGAGCTCTGGCTCCCTCTCAGTCGGCACTACTGGTGGGGCTACCTGCCTCCTCACTGGTGGAGCCACCTACTCCTCCTGATTTGTCTCTTTTCTCTTGCTAGTCATAACACGCATAGGCTGGCCCCTCAACCTATATAGGTTCCCCCTTTTAACTCCAAGAACTACTGTTGATTTGAAACTAGATCGTGTGGGCACAAGCAATGCCTGTCCTTCTCAAAACAATATGTGGTAGCCCTTCTTCTCAATCTCCGAGAATGAGAGAACACTCCTCCTGAGCTCTGGCACCCATAGCACATTCGACACCCTCATTACCTCTCCTGACTCCAGCCTAAATGATGCCGTACCAGATCCTCGTACTGCTTGCTTGGTTCTCATACCAAGCTCCACATACAAATTTAAGTCAGTTTCTCTGAAGCTGTCAAATAACTCTCTAGCACCTGTCATATGGCAAGATGCTTCGCTATCCACCAACCAAGTCCCCCTGCTGGAACCTGTACTTGAAAGGGAGGAGACCTGTTAGATTTAGGGTAAAAAATGAAAACAACAGTCTCTTTTTATTTTTAATGCAAGGACAACTTAGATCTGTAGCTTAAACTAAGATCAGAGCATATAATACAGTAGCAGCAGAAGAGAAGAACTCAGAACTTTTCTCAGATCTAACATTAGTCCTTTAAGCTAAGAGCAGTTAACAATAGATCTAAATGATAAACAAGTTTCAGATTAAAGATAACAACAGATCTATATATTCAAATCAAAGACAGTAATGAACAGCTCTTTAAATGCAATAGCAGATCTAGCTCTAAAACTCTGCTCAATCAATTTACAAAGAGCATAAACAAATCTATTATAAGATCAGATCTAACTCAAGGAGAAACAAGTAGGAGACATACCTGGTACAACAACCTACCTCAGAAGAAAACACTGTAACCACAATAGAGATAGGTCTTGAATATTATGCTCAGACAAAGGTTCAGTTCATGGATCTACAAAAGATCTTATATGCCAAAGGTTGAAGGAACTTTCAAGCCATCAAGCTTAAGGGTTTCAAGATCAAAAACACCAAAGAACCCAAACCATTCTCAGCCAAAAACTTTGCCAAAGAAACCATCAGATCTATACACACAGGTCTGTAAGTAAACCCTTGCTTCTACAGTGGACTGTATAGGAGCCTTATCAAAATAGTGACCCTTCTAAAGAACCAGCCCACAAAGTCAAGGGACAAACACTGTAGACAACAGATCTGAACAAAGAGTTGTTCCCTCAAGTGAAACCCCACAGCTGAGATAGAATGCGGCACCCACAGCAGACAAGGCACCCTCATCAATCAGTCCTACAGCAAGCACATGAAGCGACACCCTCAACACACAGTTCTACAGCAAGCACATGTAGCGGCACCCTCAACAAACAGCAAGCACATGTAGCAGAATAGGGCACGACACAATACAACAGCTGTAGGTCACGGCACCCCTTCACACAACAATGAGCCAAAAGGGACGGCAGCAATAAGGACTCCTGCGGCAGCTTAGCAGAACAAAAAGAAGGCTGCGGCTACCCTCAAGGGATTACTACAGCAGCAGACAACAACAAAGGCCGCTCAACACAACAGCGACGATTGAGGCCGCAGACAAGAAGAATCCCCACGCTAGCATAATAGGAATGAGTGAGTCTTAGGTGTAGGAGGGGGTTCTTTATATAGTAGTTAGGGCAAGGTTAGGGCTAGGTTAGGGCAACTTTAGGGCTAGGTTAAGTTACATTAAAAGTCACATGTTTAAATTAGAAATTTAAACATGTGACAATTATTAATGTTTAACTTTAGAAACATAACCCCTAAATA
>JASDQU010241536.1:96105-113247 GCA_032191745.1 Picea mariana
AGTAGTAGTCGCTTCTTAATGAATACATGATCTTTGTTGAATTCATGGACATCTCCCTCTACCCTTGGGTTTAGACCTGGCCATGGTAGCTCCTTGAATCTGAGTGCGTGGCAGATGAAGGGAGCAATAAGGGATGAGGAGGGTACCAGTTAGCTAGACCTTGCACACATTCCAAATTTGATGGGAGTTCCATGATCTACGATATAACTTATAGCTGAAAAGCGGGGTTGAGCTTGCCATAATCCTAGCTATGATACCCCTTGTACTAATTCTTGCATAGAGCTGTGAATGAGAATCAATGGTGTACGTGAAGAGGATTATGTTGCTGGGACGAACGATCATTATTTGAAGCTCGAACTACGCTGCGAACTTGTGCTGGGGGTACTAACAATGGTGTCAAGCCTGTGCTGGAGGCTGGAATTCATGGTTAAGGTACTATTGAGCAATCTACAATAATTTCTAAGGGGCTTTCACATGGTCGCCAACATAGACCTACTATCCAACATTAAATTCGAGTTAATGCTTTGCATTTGGAGGAGGTGGGTGTATGCCTTGTATCACCTATGCATTCAAGGAGGGAGGCTCTGTGTTATGCTCAAAGCACCCGAATCACGAGTTTAATTAAAGTATACTATCGTTTAATTTTTTTTAATGATAAGAATAAGTATTATGTCATTTAATGATAAGTATTATGTTTTTTTTTTAATGATAATTATGTCATTTAATGATAAGTATTATGCATTTTTTTTCTTCTTTTATACACTTTAACTTAAGAAAATTATTTAATTTTTTTTAAAAAAAGCATTGACAATAAATCCAACAAAGTTCTTTGCGCAAAATGCTCCTTGAAAAGTGCATTGTATAAGTCGGATGCCACTCATGTGCTTAGAATGTGTGAAAGGAGAATCGAGTTGTCCTCACAGTGGGCCCCACTGTTAAAAGTATCTCAACAGCTAATGGGTCAATTTTTTTAAAATTTAAAAACTTATAAAATAAAATAAAATAAGACGAGCAGGCCGTGCTGGCAATGACGAAAAATGGTAGAAAAGTTCAAAATAAATGACTTGCAGTAAGATTAATGTGTTAGATTGTCGAATTTGAAAATAGCGTAAAAGGATACGTGTCATGTTATTTATTTTAAATAATAATAAAAAACAAAAGGAATTAAATAGAAACATATATACAATGTATATGAAGTTGTATACATACGGTGTACGTACACGAGTAAATATTTCAAAGAAAACGAATAGAAACATATATACAATGTATATGAAGTTGTATACATACGATGTAGGTACGCGAGTAAATATTTCAAAGAAAAACGAAATTTAAATATAAATATATATACATTGTATATGTATACAGGGACGGAGTGAAAATGTCATCGGATTTCTAAAATCAACACCCTGGTTGGTGTCCCGTACAGAGTTTGGGGAAACTGAGCTTCAAATTCTCGAAGGCGGATTCTCTCAAATCGCAGTATACATTACCTCTCACTGTGCTTTTGACGGACTTAAATGCGGGAAAGCAGTTCACAGCAGCTCCGGATCTAGATTTATTTGCACGCATTTTGAAGATTTTGAGGCATGTTGGTTTAGGAACCTGAAAGGTAACAGGGCTGGATCGGATACTTGTCGGGGTTTGATCTTTGGATCGGAGTGGAGAGGAATTTGACATAATTTCATGAGATCTGAGGTGGATTGCGTTGTGAAGTGGTCGAATTGAGTGGGGAGGGTTTCGATTCGGTGCCAAACTGGGGGTAGAAGGAGGGGCAGGGCGCTTCGTGCGCTTCGACGAAGTGCCGTCGCCTTCGCACCAGATGGCGTCGGATATTAATCTCAGTCCTGCTTTGAGCGACATTGATGGCCAGCTTAGGGATCATTTCCGTGCTCTCTCGTATGTAATTATCCTTATCTGCCATTTATTTGCTTGCATTTGGGTTAAATTGCTTAAACTCTTTCCTGTTTGTCTGCAAATTGAATGACTCTGCGGGATTCGAGAATGTGAACATCGATTACCGTTTTTCACGCGCTAACGACTAGAAACGGCGTTTTTTTAACGGAGTCTAGTTTTAGTATGGGAGAACCTTGCCACTATTGTGCTCACCTAGGTTTAACGGCCTGTAAATTTAAAGCATATAAGACCAAACATCATTTATAACCCAGTACACAAATTTTTGTCCAATTTATGGTGATTCATTTTCGCAATTTCTTGTTATTATTCTATGTGCCAATGGGCTGCATTATTGAAGCTGTTACTGGTGTCCAGGTGCTCATGATAGAAGCTTATTGACTTACAATGATTTAATTTAATTTAGATATTAACGTCCACTTGTGGCAAAAAATGGGCAATGGGACTGGAAATAAGTACATGAATTTAGAATTCAAAGGGAGTGCCTAATGCATCTCCAACAAAATAGCAACAACAGAGAATAGATGAAAGTCATGAGATCTCTTGCAGCGTGCTTCATCTAAATTCTGAAAGTATGAAATCATGAATTTGGAATTGGCAACGCAAATTGACCTGGAATTGAGGGTTTTCTGCCGAAATTGAAACATTTATAGGACAAATAAGGCCAAACATTTTTGGTCTTCATATTTTCTTAGAGTCGATGAACCCTGTAAATCTCTAAATATGCAAATGACACTGCCTGCGAATTTCACAGTAGATGGGGCATCTGAAGATGCAATTTTCCCCGGACTCAGCCGCATGAAGATAAAGTCGGCAGGTACGTTACTCTCATGGAATGTGGTGATGTGACTTCAACCGAATTGCGTGAGAGCAAACACGAGGATGTGCTAGAGGGACTCTCAAGCAGTTCAGCAATCGTTGCCTGAGATATGCTGGGGTTGGGATTCGGCTTGGATTCAGTCATCATGATGTAAAACAGACTGTAGCTTATGCTTCATAGTTTTATTTCACTGAAATGGTTTTTGTATTTAACAAGTGCTCATGTGTGCCTTCCGATACTGTGTCTCTTTATCAAGAGGCAAGACACCTGCACTATCTTGGATATCTGTGGTATTGGCATAGTTCAAGAACACAAAGAAGATCCCAACTTTGTTAATTATGGTGATAATTAACAATGGTTGAGCAGTTCGAGTAGGTAATCCGTCTGTGAATTTGAGTCCTACTTTGACCTATTGAGCATTTGGTGGGCACAGCTGATTGATTATGCTTTGTTCGTGTTGTACTTTTCCCCAATCAATTTTATTCATATTATTTCATATGTGATTTGTTTATGCTTCAAAAAATTGACATAAATTTGCTAGAAAATTATAACATGTTGAAGGATCATCACATCAAACCAGAGATACATTCACAGAAACAGGACTTAAAAATGGAAACAAATTCCTTGATTTATTGATATAACAGATTAAGATGCAACAATAATACTTATCTGGTCCCTATCGGAGGAAGCCATCTTGTAGGAGCACTCAATTCGTCATCATTCTTCAGGAACAAGGGGAATTGCAGAAAAACAAAAACCATCAGAACACCGGATTAGATAGCAAAACACTGGAGCACCAAACTCTGATAGCAAACCTGTCCAGGCCATTCTCCATGTCTCCCTTTCCACGTGGTTATCAATCCATCTCTTTCTTCCTCTCCCCATGGATATCTAGTTGCTCTTTTCCAACTACGCCTTCTTTACAAATCAGGGACCAATAGAAAATCTCGGAAGGGGTGCATCCAACAAGCACAACTTACCTTTTGATACATCACTTTTAATTACAAGTTGATTTGAACAAATCGATATCTTATTTTTCTGTTATTACAAAGATTTTAACAATAATGTTTCTTATAAGTCTTCTTGAATAACCTGCATCTTATTTTTCAATCCACCATTTTGGACCATAAATTTGGTCCAGTTTCCTATATCTTTCCCTGATAGTGAACCAAGCTTATGGTCTGACATGTTGGGTTGATAAATAACATGCGAGTTATTCCAAAAGACTTATGGTGCGTTCAACATGCGCAACTACCTTCCATTCATCACTTTTCATAAAAGTCAACTTTAACAAATCGATATCTTATTTTTCCGTTATTACAAAGATTTTTAACAAAAATGTTTCTTATAAATCTTTTGGAATAACATGCGTGCTATTTTTTCAATCCAGTGTTTTGGACCATAAGCTTCATCCAGTTTCGTATATCTTTCCCTGATGACGGACCAAACTTATTGTCCGGACTCTGAAATGTTGGATTGAAAATTAGCATGCAAGTTATTCCAAAAGACTTGTAAACAAATCTGCCTGTGAAAAATTAATGATCAAATAATGTTTCTCATCAAATATTTTTCACCTTATTATGCCAGGTATTTTGGCACATAACAGTTAGCAGTCCAAACTTACTTTTTAGTAGCTAAGAATCAATTTTGGGGACAGGAAAATGGGGGATGAGGTGATGGGTTTCACGGAGGCTTGGAGGGTACCCCCAAATTTCCAGGGATGGGTGGATGGGGATGACAAAACATATTAGAAAATAAAATATGAAAAATTAAAAACAGAGATTATAGAATAGAGGACTATGATTCAATTCATAACAGTAGCAAATCTTAAATAATAGGTTTGAATGTTGAACTAGTGAATGAAATTTTTTCTTTGAGAATCAGTGACTCACAGAGTTGATTTGGATAGGGGGCATCCAACGTCCCCAAACCATGGATGGTTGTCACCCAGGCCTCCCAGTTTTTGGTAGGAGATGTCTAGGGGATATGGGGTAAGTCCTCCACATCCTCTGGGATATCCCCTTCCAAATGGGGTACTTCCCCTTGCAGTCCTCAAGTCTACAGGGTAGGGGAAATGCAGGGGACACATCCCCCAAGGGTGGGGATGGGTTTCCATGCAACATTGCTAAGAATCAAGCCGATTTAGTTCTAGTTTCCTGAGTGCAATATATGGAATGCAGAGATTGTGTTGTGGTGATTCATTGCTACTTATTTAACAAGGTATTTGCTAAAATATAGTAAAAATCATAATATTAAAGGGAACTAAAAATATTGGTTTCACCATTACAAATACCTTTGTCCTGATATGATGTGCAACAATTTTGTTCAAGAAGAGGCGTCTCACGACTAACAGTTGGAAGAAAATATATGTTACTTGAGGAATGATGAAATCAAATATGATGGTTTCTTTCATGTTATACGCTCACATCCATCCCCTCTGTGGATTAACATGTCCTTTCCCTTTGATATACAAATTGTAATTATCTCCTCATAATTTTGCCATGGCAGTACTGTTTTAGATTCTTCTATAATTTATCATGCACTGTACCAACAATGAACTGTAAGGTAGTATTTTTAATCTTTATAATATGTAGGATAACATGTGGATTGCTCTACCAGAATCTGCATCTATTGAGATTCATCTGTTGAATGTCAAATTGTAGCTATCCTAAGGAGATCATGTAGGATGGACTGATTTGTGACGCTTATGAGCAATGATAAAGGTTACATGTCTTCACACTTGAAAGCAGCATTATGGCTTATGTTATATCTAAGGTCTTGTCTCTATGTTTGTAGCCAATAGTGGTTTTGTATCTGATAGTTTATTTGAATTGTGTGCTTGATATGTGAAACTTGATATGCTGGCCCCTTTTAGCTCTGAGAAATTCTTGGTTCTCCTGCATATTCTATTTCAATGGCGAACAAAATTCATGTGCAATTTTAAGTATGTAAATTGTTTATCAAACTTTAGCATATAGGAGCTGAGGTTGTGGGGCCATTGTTCTGTGTGCTCTGGACTTTTTGGCATTTAAAAAAAGTAGATTGCAGAAAGACTCTGAAACATTGCTATATTTTCTTTAATGCTCTTCTTTGTTCCAATTATTTGTGAATATTTGGAATTGTCCCAACTCCTGATATGCAAAGCCTAATGAGTGGGATTTCTTTGCAGAAATGGATTTCAGAAATTGGATAAAATCAAAGATCCAAACAGGCAGAACAAGCAGATGGAGGAACTTACTGGAAAGATGCGAGAATGCAAACGGTTGGCACCCTTTTCTTAAATTGGTTTCATCTTATTATTTACACTCCCAAATTTCGTCTGGGAGGAGCATGGGCCCAAAATTAAAAAAATGCAAACTGTGACCATGCAGAAGTGTAGGGTGTCTGCTAGCGATTCAGAAGTTTTGATTTTTGGTGTCCTAGCTTGTTACAGTCTTGCCCAACATTTGTCTTTCTTGCAAGTGATAAAGAACACTTACTTTCACTGTTTGTTCATTAAGGATTACAGTTTTGTGTTTTACAATGCTGTGCTTGAGTCCACGTGCATGTGTATGTTATTTTATCACTGTCTTCTCCATCTCACTATTTTCAGAGTTCTATTATTTTATCACACTTAATGTTTTTTTCATATATATGGATGGACATTGTACAGGAGAAGGTTTGGAATATATTCAACTTAATAATTTCTAATTTCAGGCTTATTAAAGAATTTGATCGGGAAATCAAGGAAGAAGAGAGTGGAAATCCTCCGGAGATTAATAAGCAGCTTAACGAGAAAAAACAGGCGCTGGTAAATGGCTGATCCTCCCTTTATTTTATGACCATTAGTGGGGAAGGATAAGTTTTTGAACTGAATTTGCAGTCTTGCTGCCTAATGACTTACTCTTCTATATTTTGTGGATGCAGATCAAAGAACTCAACTCATATGTTGCATTGAGAAAGACGTAAGTTTTCCTGTCTTATGTTTCATGCATATTAATAGCATTTGTGTGAACATAGTGCATTTGTATTTCATTGCATGATGGCATCAGCAGTGAACTACCTCACACTGCAGAGATTGAATATGAACCCAACATGATGGGTTCGTATATTTGCACAAAGTTTCTTAAAATGTGTTGTTAGGTACTGTCCTTTGATTCCGCAACAGTCAATTTGGAGTTTTGTATTATCATGAGCAATGGAGACCAGGATTGGTTACTGGTCTTTATGTTGTTAATTATGTGTTCATTAAATAGGAACAGTTACAAGTCACTTTATTCATGCTTTATGTCTATTAGAGAGGTCAATAATTACTTGAATTTTTGTCAAGCATGTTAAGGATGAAGATTTTCCAGGTCCTAAGAAGCTGCCAACTAGGTCTGTCTTTGACCTCAAGTTGGCTCTAAGTTTCAACTGTCAAACAAGGGTTTGCTGCTGTTTTATAACAGCAAATTGTTCAGTAACTTCTTTGCTGTTCTGTTACGGTTACATAGGCCATATAAGTGCTCTAGCATATAGTTTTTGTCACAAGATGTTGGCACATGCATACCATAAACTATATAACACACCTAGAGATCTTTTAGAGCTGAAATAATGCTGTTCTGAACACTAGCATACATGAGAATGAACGCAGGTATTTTTGGTCAACATGACCCTGGAGAAAACCCCCCCGGGAAAACCTGTTTGGAATATGAGTGTATATATGTGTAGAAAAGAAGGTGGAATACAACAAGTACAATAATCAGATGAACCTGATACAATAGTAGCTTGATCCAAGCTGAAACACAAGTCCAAATGATGAAGATGTGCCCTCTTCACAAGTTGCCAAGACCACTGAACTGAAGCGCTCTGCCAACTGGAAGCTCTGATGGAGAAACCCTCCCACAATACTCTGAATCTGTGCAATAGCTCTCCACTGAAATTGTCCTCACTGCAATCTGAGCTCTGTAAGTCCTCCCTGCTGTCAGTGCGCCCTCCTCCAAGCAAGATCAACTCCAACAAATAAATGAGGGTCTAAGCTTTGTGGCTGCCTCCATGAATAGAAGCGCCCAAGTTTTCCTCAACTCTAGCCTCCAACCTCATCCTCATGCTCTCTCTCAAACTCTCCAAGTGAACAAATGAGTGAATGAGCTCTCCCTTGCCCTTTGCACCCCTCTTGAACCTCCATAAGGAAACCTAAAACTTGGATGGGTGAGATCATCCCATCTCATGTCCAATCAAAGGTTGAGATCATCCCATCTCATGTCCAATCAAAGGTTGAGATCATCCCATAATAATCTCACTCTCAAACCTACTTTGGGTTAAGTTCCCTAAATTCACTTTATGTCTCCTCATTCACCCACAAAGTGAATTAACAGTCATTTAGGCTAAAATGACCAAATTTCACTTTTGACTTAAATCTCCTAAGTCAAAGTGAAATTAGACATAAAGTACAAGGCACAAAGTACATAGTACTTCCCACATGTGTTTAGGAGCTCACAAACACATGGGGAACAATTCCCAAGGTACATAAATTTCAACAAAGGATTGTATGAATTGGTTGGATTTTCTGTTGACCTTTGGTGCAATCAATGCTATTATTGGGCAAAGCAGCAACATGTCTTGCTCATATGTTGTAAATAGATTCTTACATCCTTACCTGGCAATAATGGTTCATGTGTTGAGTCTGTTCATAACTAACCTTGTCAATACTATTATCCCAGATTTTTGATCAGTTTAGTATAATTTCATTTTTTGTCCAAAGAAAAAATTGGAACTTTATAACGAGGAAGAAGTTACATTTAGTATGTGGCCATCATGGACAAGAGTGCCGAGGGCATATTGTCAATACAGGTCCCTGAACAAAAACTTTACTAGCAAAAATACCCGGACCAGTTGTGAGCAAAAAAACTTATGTAGGGTTGTACAAAAAAGTGTATAAGTTTTGTCATGTCAATCATCCATTAAAAAAATAAATTTAGAGCACCTGACCTTCAAAAGAAAAGGATACCATACTGTGGTTTTGGCATCAGAAAACAAACAAAACTACAGAGACAGAGAGAGTTCCTAGTGGAGTGCCTGGGATTTTGAGGGAAATCCCCTTCCTCTGTGTGAGTATGCAGCTCCAGAACACCTTCAGCAAGATGGGTTCCCTGTTTTGATAAGTTGTTTGCAACTCTATTGTGCTCTCTGGAGATACGTTTGAAACTAATATTTGAGAAGCTTCCTTTTTGAAAAGTGACCTGCTCCAGAATAGGCAAAAGGTAGATGTTGTTCCAAGCAACATCCCCATTTCCCCAGTCAATGCATAGTTTGGAATCTCCATGGACTTGCAAATTTGTAAATTTGTAACTCCATGTTCCAGAGTAATTCGAAGAAGGGCTGTCAAAGCTCCGAGCTCCGGCCAATTGTCAGAGCCTCTCACAAGTCCCAATTTGAAAGTAACATAATGAACATCTGAAACGTATAGTGCACGCTGAGCTCCAGAGTCTTCTGGGATATTTTGCTAGCACCATCAAAGATGCCCCAAGGGGTTTCCTTGTCTGTCATCAAAGTCCCATGCTGTCTCACTGGCTTTGGCTGTGGAAGCTATTTTTTATTTTTACTACGGATTCGCCCTCAGGTCGTACACGTGGTTGGTTCTGAGAGGCATCTCGGCCTCTCCAGTTGATGACTATCTCCCTAGAGCGCCTCCTCCCGTTCAATTTCTCCCTTGATGCACTGTGCCATCTCTTGCCGACTAGACATGTACTAAATCATGCTATCAGAGAGGACATCTATAGGCTGTACATTCAGGTCACTTGGACTTCACCTTCGACGAGCCTGGGCCCGAAAATGCCCTTCTATCTAGAGCATTTTTTGGAGCTATAGGATGGCATTGTCGTCTGCCCCCCTTACACATGTAGGCATTGGATGCACTTGTTAATTTTCTGAACCTAGCACCCAACACTTGGATCAAATAAAATTGCTTTATTAAATAAATGCATAGCTAGGTTATTTAACGAATTAAATCAGTGGAAGCATAAAACTGAAACCACACACATTGCACAAAAGATTTTTGGGTAAACACCCTTGAAAAACCAGATCCGAGTTGATTTTATTAGATAAAATCCCGGGCTCTCGTCCTGGGATAATGGCCCATTTGAGGAAAATACAATGCAACAAATAGGCTACCTTACCTGGTTGATGTCTCCCTTGCTCCATCCTCTGACCCTGCCCACTCACACTTGGATGAAATGCTCTTCACCCAATCAATGAGATCTCCTCACTGTGTGTGTGTGACACAAGCACATGAGCAAAGAGTCCTCCTTTGCTCCAATGTACTTTCTGTGTGTCTCATCCTCTCACTTAGGCTACCTTTTATTATGTTGAGTTAACCTTAAATCCAAAACCCTAGATCTCTAAAGTGATCAAGGGTCGAGATTAGATCTCACCTTCACTTTAGATCTAATAGCTAGGATTCAATCAACTTACTTAAGTTAATAATGCCAAAGGCTTAGGCATTTAACTTAATTAAAGTTACATGCTCACCTTTGAGAAACTTTGGGATGACTTTGTGCTTGTGAGAGCATGCTCACCTTTGGAAACTTTGGTATGACTTTGTCCAAGAGGAGACAAGGCGAGAAATAGTTGCAACTAGAGTGGATGAGATCCACAACTTAGTCTTATAAGGAAGGCGAGGAGACGAGTTAAGAAAGGAGGACTTGAGAGGGGTCAAAAGGGAAAGAAGGAAGATTTAGGTTCTTCGAACCAGTTGAAGGACTTGAGTCACGTGATGTGTTTCAAGTGCCATAAGATGGGCCACTATGCATCTTATTGTTTTGAGAAGAAGAAAGCGAAGCAACAACATAAACAATTTGTGGGGAGTGTAGGGCCTTTAGCTAGAGTGGATGAGTTCTCATCCACACTTGAGACAACTTTCTCCATGGTATTGTGCCTACATGCTAACACTATTTGAGGTGCAGAATGGTATGTGGACAATGGAGCATCAAGACATATGACCTTCATCAAGAAGGATTTTCGCAAGCTTCAAGAACGAGAGGATGACATGCAGGTGATGTGTTGGAGTTGGGTGATGATGCCACTTACCTAGTTATTGGTACGGGCTCTGTCTACTTCTGCATGCCTTTAGGGCTAAGTCTCCTAGTTCGAATTCGAATTCAAGTTCCACAACCTTAAAGTTCGACAATAAAAATTTCTGTGATAAAATTCAGCATTAAATTCAACAAAGTACCAAATTTAAAAATATATGAATTTAAGAGCCTGTTCGGGCACGAGTGGCAGAGGACCCTGGACAATGGAGATTGTTCGAACTTTTGGTGTGGGTGACAGAGGAAGCTGGTCCATGGACAATGTAGTGTCTGTGTAACAACGTCGGGCGCAGGTGGCGGAGGAAGCTGGACAGTGTAGTGTAACTGTGTAACAACATTGGTCGCAGGTGGTGGAGGAAGCTGGAACTTGGAAGTGGATAGTGTAGTGTTTAACAACGTTGGGTTCGGCTTGAAATTCGTCGAATTTGAAGTGAATTAATTCGAATCCCTTTAAGATACGACAAATTTCAAATTTTAAGGTGAAAATTTGCCGAATGTAGTGACTTAGCTTTAGGGGATGCTCTAGAGTTGCATGATGTCTTATATGTTCTTGTTTTGACAATTTGTTTTTATTAAATTTCTTGCATTACATATCTAAAATGTGTTGTTGATTTTGGTCATTAACAAGTCATCATTAGAAATCATGGCAATGAACTTGGTGGAATTTTGGCCAGATGAGTTTGAGAAGGTGGCCTTTATAGGTTGCTAGCAGATTCAGTGAAACATGGTGCTTTAGTGCATGGGATTGACAATTTACGCGACTTATGGCTCAAGGAATTTGGTCACCTTCACCATGGAGTACTGCCTCTCTCGAAGGACATGCTGTAGGGATTGTCAGACTTGAAGATTGAGAAGACAAGAGTGTGCAAGGGCTGTGCACTTGGAAAACATGCCAAGTCTTTCCCAAGCAGTGAGCATAGATCAAGAGAGATTATTAATTTGATTCATTCAGATGTATGTGGATCAATGTCTACAGATTTAGTTATAGGTTCCCTGTACTATGTCTCTTTTATTGATGATTCCTCTAGAAAAATCTAGGAGCCGGATTTGGGAAGCCTCTCTTTGCACGGTTGAAAGCCATAACCTTGGTCATCTCCATGTTAACTATCAATTGTCCATCGATGCAAGGGGTTCTATGAATGTCCATTGCGTTTGCAAACCTTTCATTTTGTGGGATAGTGGTCTCATGTATAGAGAATGTAAATTATCAAATGAAAGGGAAAACCATCATTTATGCCAAGAAACTCTTCAAGCCCATCAACATAATTTTGTGGGATAGTGGTCTCATGTATAGAGAATGTAAATTATCAAATGAAAGGGAAAACCATCATTTATGCCAAGTATTGCTAGAAGAAACTCTTCAAGCCCATCAACATAGAGGCCAAAACAAATAGGTGAGAGTGGACACCCCTATTGCTGCTGAAGCTGACGTTTGTAATACCACCTAGATGCACTCCCATGCCTATATATTCGAAAACAAAACTCTCCATTCGTACTTGAGATAAAGTTGTATTATAGTACTATATTTATTACCAAAATTTAATAAAAGGTGTTACCTTTTGTCTCCATATGTCATGCTTAATCTTGAGTGTTTGCTGTAATATATGGTGAGCGTGTTATGTTTAAATGTTATTTTGCTTAGTATTTCACCATTAGAGTTCACATTTGCTATCAAAGGCAATGGTGATGGCTTGGGGGATCTATTGTCTTTGAGAATTTGTAATAAAAAACAAGGAGGAAAGGAAAATATAAGTTCATTACATTTATCTCATGATTTATTTGTTAAGAGTTTAAGAATGGAAGTCGAGTGAAATGATTTGTTGTCCATTTTAATGAGAATTTGGTTGCCTTGTAAATCACAATTGTGTGGTAGACAAATTGCATTGGATGTTATATTTCTAACTTCCATTTTCGGAATTTTGGTTCTAATAGCTGAGTGGGTTTTAATTTTGCTAAAGAACCATGTATACATTTTGATTGTGAGTGAAATTGAAGCTCAAGTTTGAATGAAAATGAATTATTGAACTCTTGGAAGGCAATTGCTTGGAGATCTTTGAAAAACGATTTTATAAGGTTATTGCAGTGAACATTCCAATACTAATGGGAATTATGGTTTTGTAGAGGTTTTTGCAAGTAATTTATATATCCCCTAATCCAGGATCTAGGACAAGTCTATTTATATTTTAATTTATTCAACAAACTTATGGTTAATCATATGTGTTGACGACTTGTGTATTGATGAATGAGAGTATGATAATTGTTTGTTACATGCTCATGAAGAACTAATAAGAATAAGCAATGCTTGTCATGGTAGATTCATTCTGCATCAAGAGAGTTGCCTTTAGCGCTATGCCAAATTGACGCAAGTCTATCTTGACACCGAACCTCCTACAATTGCACGATGCATTCTTGATGGCAATTCATCAACCAACAAACTGTGCCATCTCATCCTTGTGCTGATTGCCAATTTTGTCAAAATGTGATCTGATCATCAACTAAACATAATTCATATTTTTGACAATTTGAACATCGACAACAAGCAACGTCATTGCTATTCAACTCCAAGTGCCATACACTTGAATGACTACAATCAGAGTCTCCTCACTCACCCTTTAACACAATGGGGACCATTGCTCATTAGGTGAAGATGTTAGATTTCACTGCACCTCAGTTCCGGTCTAATGTTTCCTCAGTTATACACAAATTTACCCAATTTGAACTCTAAACATAAACACACTGAGATGCCTAACTACTTTAGCACAGCGGAAAATACATTAGCAATTAGATCATAGTACATACACAGTTGCTCATGAATTTCAAACTCAAAATTCTTGTTCTTAAACCAGAACACTTGGGCTCCCGTACCAGGAACAATGGCCCAATCTTTCATACAGTAAAATACCTAAATTCACTTACAAAACACAGCTGGAACCCTCCTTGGTTTCAGTGCCACAACCTGGTCCAAGACTGCTGCTGTTACACTGCTGTAACAGCCTTCTAGGGCTTGTCCAAAACTGCTGTTACACTCCTGTAACAGCCCTCCTTTGCTGCCCCAAAACTGCCTTATGTTTGCCTCAGACAATCCTCCTAACAGTCCACAATTTGCCCTGTAAACAACTCCAATGTTTACTGCTGTTGCCACCTGCAACAACACCTAAATTGTGACTGTCAGCCGCCTGTTACAGCCCAAATTCACTGCTGTTCAAATCCTCTGCCTGCTGTCCTTCTGCCGGCCACTTGCTGCCTGCTGTCACAAAGTCTGCTGCTGTGACAGCCCCTCAAAATGCTGACTGGGATGCCTGTCTGAGCAGGCTGAAGTTCGAACCCCCAAGACAGCTGTCAGGATCTGTGGCCTCCTCCCTTTTGGCAGGCTGAGTCTCTCTAGGCCTGCAGCTGCCCTTTCTGGGTAGACCGAACCTCCTTCCTCTGCTGTCAGCCTTACTCGGCCTTCCTTTTCAAGAGAAAACCTGCCCAGAACACACAAAACAGCAAGACTGTTGCTCCTGCCCTACTTGGCCCTCTTCTCCAGCAAGATACCTGCCCAAAACAATAATAGAACAACAGAAACTAAGACCTCTTAGCCTACTCCATGGCTGGACCTGTGGTCATCACACTTGGACTGAACTTTTCAAGCTCTCCACATATGATCTCAATGTCACAATGATTTGATCTCTATTTATACAAGTCCAAGGGGTGTGTCAAAAGCCCCTCCACAAAGTCAACAGCGAATTAGGCTTTCTTGTGGGTGTGAAGCCCCTACACAAACCCACAAAGCCCATCAACTTGCCCATGAGGCCCTAGCTTCATTTCGGGGCTGATTTGACTGAAACAAAAGGCTGATTTGGTGCCAACGAAGGTTCCCACATGCTTAGCACCTTGGCCTCTTGTGGGAATACCTCCCGATGCTACAAAAATCAACACTCTCTTAGCGAGGGAGGTATTCCATCCTCCAACATCTGGATACACCACTGTTTCACACAGTAGAAATAGCTCTATTTCCTGCATTGGATCTACCACCTCATCTGCACTCCTATCCTCCTGACTAGCTAGACCCTTTGTCATTGTGGCGAATGGGTCCATGAATTCTGTCACCAGAGCAAATCCTATTGTCCAATCTACCTCACTGGCTGCTCCCTCTCTGATTGAAGCAGATCCTACTCCCCATTTTTGTTGGTCGACTGCCTTCTCTGTCACTGTAGCAGAACTAGAACCTCCATGGAGGTCTTACATGCCCTAGAAGCCTCTTGGCTCTGAACCTCCTGTCTGGCCTTCTCAACCCATGACACTTGTCTATCAGTCCTGGAAGATGTCTCTCTCCCACCTGAGCCTGAGGGGGAACTCCCTCTGAATGGCTGGCTCTCTCTTTGAGCCTCCTGACTCCCTCTCGAGTCAGACTCCCTTTGAGTTTGTACAATCTCTGGAGCCATCTGCTCCCTCTGAACCTACCAACCTCCTCTGAAGTCTAATCTCCTATGAATAGTCCTGGGAGGCTACTCCTCCCTACTAGATCCTGAGGGTTGACTCCCTCTGAGCTCTGGCTCCCTCTCAGTCGGCACTACTGGTGGGGCTACCTGCCTCCTCACTGGTGGAGCCACCTACTCCTCCTGATTTGTCTCTTTTCTCTTGCTAGTCATAACACGCATAGGCTGGCCCCTCAACCTATATAGGTTCCCCCTTTTAACTCCAAGAACTACTGTTGATTTGAAACTAGATCGTGTGGGCACAAGCAATGCCTGTCCTTCTCAAAACAATATGTGGTAGCCCTTCTTCTCAATCTCCGAGAATGAGAGAACACTCCTCCTGAGCTCTGGCACCCATAGCACATTCGACACCCTCATTACCTCTCCTGACTCCAGCCTAAATGATGCCGTACCAGATCCTCGTACTGCTTGCTTGGTTCTCATACCAAGCTCCACATACAAATTTAAGTCAGTTTCTCTGAAGCTGTCAAATAACTCTCTAGCACCTGTCATATGGCAAGATGCTTCGCTATCCACCAACCAAGTCCCCCTGCTGGAACCTGTACTTGAAAGGGAGGAGACCTGTTAGATTTAGGGTAAAAAATGAAAACAACAGTCTCTTTTTATTTTTAATGCAAGGACAACTTAGATCTGTAGCTTAAACTAAGATCAGAGCATATAATACAGTAGCAGCAGAAGAGAAGAACTCAGAACTTTTCTCAGATCTAACATTAGTCCTTTAAGCTAAGAGCAGTTAACAATAGATCTAAATGATAAACAAGTTTCAGATTAAAGATAACAACAGATCTATATATTCAAATCAAAGACAGTAATGAACAGCTCTTTAAATGCAATAGCAGATCTAGCTCTAAAACTCTGCTCAATCAATTTACAAAGAGCATAAACAAATCTATTATAAGATCAGATCTAACTCAAGGAGAAACAAGTAGGAGACATACCTGGTACAACAACCTACCTCAGAAGAAAACACTGTAACCACAATAGAGATAGGTCTTGAATATTATGCTCAGACAAAGGTTCAGTTCATGGATCTACAAAAGATCTTATATGCCAAAGGTTGAAGGAACTTTCAAGCCATCAAGCTTAAGGGTTTCAAGATCAAAAACACCAAAGAACCCAAACCATTCTCAGCCAAAAACTTTGCCAAAGAAACCATCAGATCTATACACACAGGTCTGTAAGTAAACCCTTGCTTCTACAGTGGACTGTATAGGAGCCTTATCAAAATAGTGACCCTTCTAAAGAACCAGCCCACAAAGTCAAGGGACAAACACTGTAGACAACAGATCTGAACAAAGAGTTGTTCCCTCAAGTGAAACCCCACAGCTGAGATAGAATGCGGCACCCACAGCAGACAAGGCACCCTCATCAATCAGTCCTACAGCAAGCACATGAAGCGACACCCTCAACACACAGTTCTACAGCAAGCACATGTAGCGGCACCCTCAACAAACAGCAAGCACATGTAGCAGAATAGGGCACGACACAATACAACAGCTGTAGGTCACGGCACCCCTTCACACAACAATGAGCCAAAAGGGACGGCAGCAATAAGGACTCCTGCGGCAGCTTAGCAGAACAAAAAGAAGGCTGCGGCTACCCTCAAGGGATTACTACAGCAGCAGACAACAACAAAGGCCGCTCAACACAACAGCGACGATTGAGGCCGCAGACAAGAAGAATCCCCACGCTAGCATAATAGGAATGAGTGAGTCTTAG
Organism: Picea mariana; assembly: GCA_032191745.1. NCBI lineage: Eukaryota > Viridiplantae > Streptophyta > Pinopsida > Pinales > Pinaceae > Picea > Picea mariana. The sequence goes on from JASDQU010241536.1 coordinate 113,085, forward strand.
GTGTAGGAGGGGGTTCTTTATATAGTAGTTAGGGCAAGGTTAGGGCTAGGTTAGGGCAACTTTAGGGCTAGGTTAAGTTACATTAAAAGTCACATGTTTAAATTAGAAATTTAAACATGTGACAATTATTAATGTTTAACTTTAGAAACATAACCCCTAAATA
>JASDQU010241537.1:0-11886 GCA_032191745.1 Picea mariana
TTTTTCCACTTGACCATGTTTGGGGGGATTGAGAGGGTGCCCTCACAAGCCTATATCTATAGGTTTTGGTTTTCCACTGGGGGGATTTATGAAAATCCATCATCCACTCCCCTCATAGCACCACTCCTTCATCTTAATTCCTGCTCACTTATCCCTTTTCCTTTTTCTGGGCATTGGGTTGATCTATTTTCAGGACTGCACCTTACCTTGTGGGAAGAAGGGGGTTAAAGGCATAGAAGTTAAAAGAAAGATGGTAAAAGATAAAAGCCTAAGAATAAAACCTCGATATGCTTCACCTAGGGATCCCTGAGAAAGCGATAAAAGGCTTCTCAGCAAGAAACAAGAGGAACTCAAAAAAATAGTAAAACGAGACCTAGTCAGGGATAGGGGGTCTCATCATGCACCAACCTATTAAGTCCATGGGTACCTAGAGGTATTACATTGCCACCGGTTTTTTACCACACCAGGGCAATGACTCTTGGTTGCATGGCCAAGGGAAAGGGGGTCTCATCATGAGCCAACCTTCTCATCTCTGTGAAAGTACTTGTGGGTAACACTGTTAGCTCTAGTCACCATGCCAAGGTAGTGTACCTCGATTAGCTCTTGAACAAAAAAGAAAAAAAGAATAAAGGCAAGAATGGGCTTGGAAAGAATGCATCCATGATAGGTACAACTCACCTTATACAAAGGTACCCACAAGTAACACTTTTTTATCCTTTGCCTTCACTGCACCCACATGCTTGGACATCCCCTGACCACATCACCCACTTACATGGCTTGGATGAGGTCTTTTCAGGAACTTTCCTTTTCCTGTGGATACTAGCCCAATAGGACGCCTTGTCCTTTTCTCCAAACTTGTATTGTAGGCTTGTGTAATGTCTTTGAGCTATTAACTGATGTATTAGGGATTTTATGCATATGTTTAATAGTATTGATGATGATATGTGATTAACATTGCTATGATCCATGTGATTGATAAGCCCATGGAAGGCGTAGCCTTTGATGTGAAAAACCATGCCCGATGGATAGGTACCATTTGGACCGGTACACATGGGTAGATGATCAGTTCGGACCTCCATGGGGCTCAAGAGCCCACCAGATGGATGATGAGACCCCTTCAGGGGGTAGAGACAGGACACATATGGATCAGGGGCTTTGCACTAGAGAAGAAGAGAACATTCCACCAAAGTCACCCCTACAGAGCTTGACCTAGGGGGGATGACCCTTTCTTAGTGGAAAATTGGACTTTGGAGGCCTAGGACCTCACCACCTTGACCATGACATCACCCAGCATCATAGACATTTGGGGCAGGCATAATAGGCAGCAGTGGCACGTGTGGCAGACTGGAGAAGCCCAGGAAGGGCTAATGTTTTTCTCAAGGATGCCCCATCTGCCCTAAAAAGGCATAACGTCTCCCTTGGAGGGGATTTTACTCTCCTTTAAGCTTGATTTAGGGTTTTAACTTGAAAATTTAATGTAAAACAGTATGATTTGATATTTTTTCCTTGTCGACCTTTTTACCTGACCTAAATGTAAAATTAGGTCAAGGTTTTGTATAAATGGGAGATTTTCACTCTCATTTTTTTCATGAAAACTCATTCACTCCATAAGGAGGTCTGAAATTTGCACCCTATCTTGGGTATTTAGCTGATTTGGTGAGGCATACTTTTTGAAGGAAGACATTTTTGGCATTTTATGGTGTTTCTCTTTAAGGAAGGTGTTACAACTAGGGTTTGCATCGTTATTTCTTGGTGAAATGTAAGTATTTTTCTGCAAAACTTCTTGAATGAATGGTTGTAGTTTAATTTCTTGCATGTATTTATGATTTTGCTGAATCAAAACCCTAGGTGACAAGCACACAAGTAGGTCCTTGTCTCATGTCCTCTGATAGGGAAACTTTCAGCCATTAAAGAAGAAAAAGAGATCCTAGCCATAGCTACACTCCTTTTTCTTCCTCTCCTTTGCTAGCCATACCATTTAGAATTCAAGAGGAAGAAGACATCCCAGTCCTAGGTCATATACACTTAGGGTCATTTTCTTTTAGGGTTTGATGAAAGAGCCTTTCTATATAAACACTCTCCCTCATTAAGCCTTCTTGTCTTGATTTTGTGCTTCATTTGAGCTAGTCATTTTTCCAAGTTGACCTAAGGAAAGGAGGAGAGAGCACGAGGCCTTGCTATAGCAACACCAGAGTGAGCCTCTCTCCCCTAGGGTTTTGATTCTGAGGCCCTGCCATAGCAACACTTCAGAACTCTTCCCTCTAGTCCTTAGCCTTCCTCCTTCAACCCTTGCGTCCTTCACTTTTGACTCCATTTACCCTCTAAGGCACTGATCTAAATTCCTCCAATGTTGAAGTGAAACATTGGTCAAAACACTCTCAAAACTCTTTGAATTTCAAACCCTAACTACTCTAACCCTAGTTGTTGACATCATCATTAGTTATTTCATCTTTAATGTAGCAACACTTTAATTTATGAGAAATTGAATGGTGATTTATGCATTAATTGAGTAAAGTGTTGATTGGTTACTTTGAATGTTGCATCATTCCAGTAATTATTGGTGAAGTGGTATTATTTTCATAGCTATATTTATAAACATTGACTTCGTCAATATTTATTTCCATAATTTCTTATATGTGTTTTATTAGATGTTCACATGAAGTACTAACCCATTGAAAATGCTTGCACATACTAGTTTGTTGTTGCTCTGTTCTAGGCAGGGACACTTCTTTGGGGGTTTTACTATATTGTTGGTTGTTAAGCCGGGAACATCTGTTTGGTGGTGATCTGTGAGGGCGAAAATCTTATCTTTGTCTTATTAGTATTTTGCCTCTTCAAAACCCCAGGCCACTGGGGACATCTCCCCTGGGCTTAAACTCCCTAAATACAAAGAACCTTCCCATTGTGGTGACATTGGGTGGGATAGGTTCTTGTTATGCCAGTTTGACCTACAAGTCTCAAGCCTTTTATCCTAGCTACAAACTGCACGATAACATACCCTATACATGCATCAAGTCTGATTTTTTTTGTGTGTTTGTTAAGATTATTCTCCATAATTTAATCACTTAGATTCAATGGCCCTCACCTGTTTTTACTTATTTTGAATCATCTTTTTGCTTCCTTGAAAGGTGATTACATTTTTTGGTTTGAGTTTGAAAATACTTGTCATCATGTTTATCACTAGTTGAGCATGTAGCAGGTCAACTAAGTCTTTTGTATGCACATGGAACACTCATGGACAAAATGCAACAATTCAAAGCAGTCAATTTTGGGCTCAGATTGTGAGAACAGACAGGTTAAATTTTCAACGGTGGAGATCCAACATGCCACTCATATCAACAAATCTTGTACATTCAAGGTTCCAGAAAGGCGCGAGGTTTAATCACAGAGTTACACAAACTTCACCCCGTGACTTCGGTGCTGAAACATTTGAGCTCATCTTTGTCAAAAAATCTTGAATGTCGATTCGCCACATCGCTTCGCAAGATCAACCATCCAGGAGATCTCCACACTTAGCACTTGAAAAATCCCGAACGCTGAAATGCCTAAGCTCATATTTGTCAAAAACTCTCGAATGTCAAAACATCAGAGAAACATACCATTCATTTGTGGTGACAGATGGCATCCATCGATCGCCGACATGTGGCACTCATTTAAGGTTGTTTGGGTTACATCATTCACTCATTTTCGGGTGACACGTGTCGCTCTCTTCATGTAGACACGTTAGTGATAGTGACGTCATATGTACATGCCAGATCTAGGAGATTATCCATCTAACATGCCACTCAGTTCAATGACTCTCATACATTCGGAGTTCTAGAAAGGCGCGAGGTTTAATCGCAGAGTTACACAAACTTCACTCTGTGACTTCGGCATCGAAACATCTGAGATCATATTTGTCAAAAACTATTGAATGTCGAACCCCTGCATCATTTCGCGAGATCAACCATATGAGAGGTATCCAGACTTTTCATTCATAAATTCCTGAACCCCGAAGAGCCAGAGTCCAGAACTCCTGAAACGCCAAATGATTAAAGTATTAATCTCAGGTTAATTAAGATAAACATGGTTAATGGCTCTAGGAGTTTATCACTTCGGGGGATTTCAACTCAAAGCGAGCACAGTTCTCTGAACCTACAAATTCGGAACCCCAGAATTGTCGAAGTGCCGAAACACCAAATGTTTAAGGCTAAATCCCAGGTTAATTAGCAATAAGTGGTGGTTAATGACTCCGGGAGTCCAGGCCTCCGGGAGATATGAATATTTTGCGCTCCAAAACTCCTGAACGTCGAATTCCTAGAGTGGATTATCTTCATTAATGGCATATTTTAAAGTTTAAAAAGGGCGCCAAACCAGGGAACGTCGAGCCAATCCACGTCATCAGGTTGTTCATCTAGCAGTAGTTCAGTGATAGCCAACAATATAGAACAGAAGTTTCGGAATCTAGACTCTGCAACTCCACAACAGGGAACTCGAGAATTATAATCTGAACTACAAAAAGAATATTAGAGACTCCAGGAAAATGCTAGATGACTTACTTATTTCATCCAGGAGATAATTTGGGGAAAAACACTTCTAACACATTCAATTATCTCCAGTGGCCTCCAACATCGTGCATGCATGCCAGTGCTCAACACAGAACTCAGTTTTGTCACTCCTAGTCATTTTCTGTCAAATCTTAGTTCACTCCAGCATACACATCAGTGTAGTTTCATTGCTAAGTTGCAGTTTTTAGTTGTTTAATTGCAAGACTCTATTAGATTAAAGAATAAAAAGTGGTATTTTATGTGTGATAAGAACCGCTCTTTCTTTATTAATTCAAGCTCGAAGTACCTTAATATACTCCAATAGTGTGTTTAGTTAATTTAGTTAGTTGTTTTACAATTGGTAGTGTAGAGTTAATCCTCAGTCCTAGATGGACAAGAGCCTCTGCAACTTTGATAAATATGCAATTTCTGTATGTTTTGAGGGTTGAGTTTTTTGGGAAAAGAAGATCAATACATCAACTGGTTCAACATGTTCTATGCGTGGATTAAATCTCCCTACTTGGTGAATATACTCTTGATGACAATGTTTTTTTCCAAATCTTCATGTGTTTTTATCTTATCTCGAATGTAGTTTTTGATTTGTACAAAGTACCTTTCATTTCCTTCAACTATTGTATAACTTGTCTTTATTGATATGCAACCTATGAAAACAGCTAATGCTTTGGTGAAGATTGGTTTTTATTGCAAACTGTGGGACTAATTATGTTTTTGATACATGTTTAATGTATTGAAATGATATTTTAAGTATTAAACCTCTTGCAGCAGATTATTCATTGAGTGGTTTGTTGTTTCCCTTTGTTTTTACCTCCATTATTTCACTTTCTTGTCATTTGTGTGCTACCATCCAAGGAGAACCCTCATCCTTATCATTTTTCCAACCCAACCATGCTCTTTTCTTGGTAAAACCAACCCTTTAACTGACCGATAAAATAAAAAAACCAATCATTCTAAACTTGAGGTGGCCTAGCTCTGCCCTTTAGTAGTCAGGTGCAGACTTTAGGACCAACACCAAGTAAGCCACATTTAATAAAAGAAACACTCAAACAAGTGCATCAAATCCCCTCTTTTCAAATTAAACAAAATGCTCAAATACCTTATAAAATTTTCCAAATTTAGGTATGGGAGGGGTCTCATGGAGCTCTATTGGGTAGGCTAATCCCCAAGTTAAGGAATGTTTCCCAAGAAGACCCTCCCTAAATCATGTAATGAGTATGAGGTGGATTGGGGAAATATTCTTGGGCATGGGGTTTTTGACATATCAAGGGTTCATATTGTCTCTTTTATGGGTGCCTTTGTGGAGGGTGAGCTACATCCTTGAGTTCCCCTTCGTTTTCAATGCAACCTTTTTCCATGCAATTCCAAGTTCAAGCCGGTATGGTGCGAACATCAAATAAAATACACCACACTCTCTACCTTGGAAAACATTTGTTTATTAAGTCCGAACATCGAGTGTTATGTGCAATGGAAATAAAAGAGCACCACAATGCCACTTGAAGTTGGAGTTCTATGTGCAATGGAAATAAAAGAGCACCGCAATGCGACCACTTGAAGTTAGAACACATTGGATGCTATATGTAGTGGAAATAAAATAACATTGCAACACACTTCCCCTTCAAGAATGTTGGCATTTTATTCCATACTTGCGTGCGTCCTTCCTAACACTAGAGAGTTTAGACCCAAGGTTCATCACGAGTTTACCAACAAAAACCCTAGAACATCAACATATCAATCCTCAACCAAGGTCAAGGAAGGTCTCACTCGATATGTAGAGATGATCATAGAGAACATAAGGTATTGTGATAGGGATGAAGGCTAAACATACAAATATCCATCGAGGTTGGCACTCATGCGATTCATATCTGACACATTATTAGGAATAAGAAGTAAACAATACACACACATATCCAAATAGTACATGGTAGACACATAATAGATTAGAATTGTCGCATCTTTATTACCAAGGTAATTCCATTACATAGAGGCATACATTAAGTAGACGATATATGATAGCCATAGAACTTCATATCTTCATTTATATAACTCCTCAGAAATACAACACATTGTGCAATGCACATTCTCTCAAGACTTTAGACATATTAAACACGCAAAAAGATATTCAAAATCACTACAGTATTTCAACAGGCTAAGAGCAAGCTTGCCAATAAGGACTCAATGAATATCTTCTAAAAAATCTAGCTAGCCCCATTTATGATATCATTTCTTCATTTTATAGCTTTCTCTACTCGAGCTATCTGTCTCTTTCTGCTTTGCTCCACTCGCACGACTGGAAAAATTCCCTCACACACTTTTGGAACCTTCTTCCAATCCATGTAGCCTTCAAGAATTGGGGCAATCTTAATTTCCCTTCCATCTCATCTTTTGTCAGCTCAACGATCTCTTGTGCTACTGGAAGTAATCATTCAAGAGGATTTCTTGATGATTCTTTTCTTAATTACAGTGTGTGTCTTCTTTATTTCTGATGCACATCAAAACTAAGACCGACATGCATTCAATAATCTTTTAGGCATGCTTTTCACTATCAAAACTCGATCTAGCGCACACTCTTTTTCATTCCTCATGCATTACCTTAGGTGCACACAAAACTTCAGATTGAGCATGCACAACTTTGTTTGTGTGCGCATATGGAATAAACCCAAAACTTTGGGTGAAAACATGCCCCCAACACTATTACTTGGCTCGTCCTCAAGCCAAATCCTGCATGTTATCAATGAATATAGTTTGAGTAAGTGCAAGTCATCGTTCTTCAAAACAAGTTGTGATTGTGGCCAAGCTTGAGTAAGAGAAAATTGTTTATGCAGGTTGTAGTTGCAACCCGACCCAAGTCCTAGAATGAATTAAGCAGGACACATGGTGAAAGATGGAGTTGGAGTTCATGTGATCAGATGCTCAACCCAGAACCTTCATCGATGTCTGTGGAGATGAGTAAGGGATCTGATTTAATCACACCATCAAACACTGACTACTGAAGAGAAGTTAGGCTCCATTAAGAGAGAGTATCATTCTTTGCTTGTCTTTTTGTTCTGGGAGGACCAAACTGAGCTAGTAGCCTCGACCTTTCTATTGTTGGAGGGTTGAGGATCCATGGCGAGATGTGAGAGTAGGGCCAGTAGAAATGAGAGTTGATATACATGTTTTCCGCAGGCTTGTTGTTGTTGGAGGGGGATCAATGAAAATGGATGAGATCAGGAATCCTAGTGAGCCATTGAGTAGGGTCCCTTCCTATCAATAAAGGGGATGATGCATGGAGGTTGTTCAATCATCTTTGGTCTGAGAGAGTTGGTTGATGTATTCCTCCCTACGGCCTATGATCTTATAGATATTTTCAATGACTGAGCTTTGCACATCCTCATCCACTAGTTCATTATACATGTCACCTTCATATAGATCTAGCGGTGTGAGCACATGCAAAGTGTCTGTTTCAAATGAAATATTCCTCTTCTTCAAGTTCAAAACTGCATTATTATCAAATGCCTAATAAATTCCCAGTAATGCAGGATATGGATCATATTCCTCCATAATATCTATGACCTCAAATCCATTATTTGTTTTTACTCCTTCTATGCTCACTTCCACTTGCTCCAATCAATCGATTGGATAGATTTTGTATTGATTGGCCAACCGTAGTTGGATGGGAGACTAGACCAGTTACTTCAGTTTACCCCTCACCTCCCAATATTTCTTCGAAAAAATATGCACGTTGGAAACCATATCCAACATGAATCCATCAATGTCATAACCACCGAGTTCTTTTGTCATCTTAAATTCTTAGCCAATGTGCTTTTTCTTGCTAACCTAACATACATTTCTTCCTAGAAACAAAGTTGATATGGTTGCCTCTACTCTTTGTTCCTACATTCAAGTAGCTAACATCTTAGTCAACTTACTTGTAGCTTTTGGATCATTCAAAATTTGCAAACAACTGTACAAGAAAGTACTTACTTAGTCTTTAGATTCTTCCTTGTGACCCAAGTCATGTAAGACTTATGCATGTGATGTACGTTGCAATTCTTCATGGAATTGTTCTTCATGTTCTTTCTTCTCAGTGCGTCATAGCTTAGTCTATCTAAAAGATTCTTCTATTGACATTTGCATCATGTGCTGTATTTTTTCGTGCACACAAGTATCCTCCAACTATCTTTACGTCATGTGTTGCAATTATTCACAGGTGTGAGCTTCTTCCAGTGACCTCTTCATCATGTATTTCACCTGTTCGCATATTCGAGATTCTTCCAACAACCTTTGTGTCACCCTCTCCACTTCTTCCTGGATCTGAGCCTCCTCAAGTGACCTTTGAGTCCTACATTACAACTTTGTGCATGCTCTTTCTTCTTCCAATGCTCTCTACTCATTGTGCACGAACTATTTATGTTGGGAAACATCAAACCTTAGAGGGGGCTAAGGTGTCTTCCTTGTATTTATGTGTGAATTTTGACTTGATCCTTCACTATGCTCAAAGTATGCTCCTATCTTTGCTTCTCCTCAGGTTACTACTCGGACATAAACCTCCTCATTCTTCTTCTTATTCTTGTGCATCTTTGCATGTACCATGTTTCAATTGGTATTTTTGTCTTCCCATTGTTTCAACAAGTCGAGACAGACTTCGGTGACATGCTTAGGACTATAGAAGTATGCGTAAAACACACATGGTTTGATACAAAACCTTGATACATGAGCAAGATCTATGTAATTAAAATAAGTGGGAGGTCTACCTCCTCCTCCTCCATATCCTCGATCGTGACTGCACCCATATCCAACTTGGGGACCTCCTTGGTATCCGTCTCTTTCTACATCGTCACACTCACTATCCTTCTTCTCTTCTTGTACCTAGAATGAATCGCAGGTATTATCTTGCATCAACTAGAGTGAGCGAAAAATATTGACATTATGCCTGATGGATTTATAGGACTCCCAAAATGGAGTATGAGTCAACGTTTGGTATTTCTACAAAGTTGGGTAGTAGGATGGCACATGGCCCCACTATCTGCATATCTCACACCATTCCATCTACCCAGATGGAAATGGAATGGGTGTGCCCATTTCCATATAATTTGGTAGGACACTTCATTCATCTCTCTAATGCCCTTCTGAGAGATATGTGGTACACCATACGTGCACGCACACAACCTTTGTCTTAGGAATATATTTGAACTGCATCATCACATTGGCCAGTTGCAACTGCACTTGTGCCAAACCTACCAACATATCTGGCCCTCCTATTGTAACTTCTAGGCACATTGCAATTTCGACCGCCTTCGCTTGAGTCGTCATCTTTCTCTAGGTGAGAAGAACTCGAATATGGAGAAGTAACCCTACAATAAATCACATCATGGATTTGGAACACCAGCCTATCTAATAAAATTTTAAACCATTGATCATAATACCATAGGTCTCGTATTCCTTATATTTGATCTCTTTTATCTCTATAATAGATTGGGATTCTAACTTAGTTTTTTGGAACTCCCTAAGCAGATCCTTCTTACTCTCATCCAGGGACCTCATCTATCCCACTGGCGTAGTAGCCTTATACTTCATATACCACGTCAAGACTTTTTCTGTGAACTTGGTATCCAACTGCATGATTTTGGCCTCTTCATTATGATTCTCTTCACATACCATATTCCTTCACATGTAAACCAATGTTTCTCTGCATCATCCTTACCCATTTTGTGGAACACGGGTAATCTCAGGGTACTGTCCTAATTTTTCATCCTCAAACTCAAGCTAGTTCCTCCTCTCTAAATGACATGGGTCTGATTTCTCAACACCAATGCTTCTCGTGGTAAAGTAGTGTTGACTTCACCTTATTCTTCACTCGTCTCTTTGCTTCTATCTTCTTCTCTCTCTTCTACCCCAATTGCTTTGTTATCTATTGTTCTTTCTTCTTGATTAAAAATGTGCAAAGGGAGTGGTACAAAGGGGGGTAAGTCCATCTTCTTTTGAAATTTTTCGTCAGGTGACCTAGAGAGTTTCCTACTTACAGCCACACAAGACCATCTACTATTGCCAATTCTTCTCCCCCACCACTAGGGGAGCCTCCATTTTCCTCTTCTTTTGGTGCACCAACACTCTATGGTATACCTCCATGTCTTATCCATGCACCAAAAATATGAGCTCTATGTTCTGGTCCTATCGACAAACTACCACTTTGTGCGCTATCTTCCTCTCTTAACAGTGCTCTATTGCTCTACGCTTCATCTTCCTCTAAGTTTGCGACACTCTACAACAACCAAGGGGTGCAGATTTCATCACCTAGTCCCTTACTAGTATCATTATCGGTATCCCTACTGAACATCATATCCTCTATGCCACACCTCTTTGTGGGCCCATCCTCATCTGTGATCTACTCTGGCACAACATGCTCTTTTGCACTGCCACCTGGTGTGATTTATTTTATCTTCATCTTGGGCCCAACCCCTCGTCATGTGTCCCTGGATAACTCTTTTCCACCTCTCTATTCCACTTTTCTTCTTATGTCAACTCTTCTTGCATACATATTGACTCTTTTTCTCCTCTTCTCCTATGGGTCCATTCCATTCCTCACTTCATCTCATCAATTTTTGGATCCTCCTCAACGAATCCATTTTCTCTCTGATTTTACCCCTTCTTTAGACCCCCCCCCGCACTAGGGTAGTTTACTCATCCATTCGATCGGGCTCCATGTGCATAAACCCTTTCTCCATGAACAACATTTTTATCCAAACTGAAATTTCTTCCAATATCTGCTTTATATAACCTTCCACAAACTTTCTTTCAGCCTTGCTGAAAGAATCAATGTATTCCACAGTGAATTCAACAATGTAGCCTTCTTTTACTCGAGAAAACCAAAATTCAATAACCTGAGTCCACTTACTATTCAACACTTTCAATATTTCAATCTTGGATTGATCCCTAACCACTGGTTCCAATGGCCACTCCATAGAATTTGTAGCAGTTTTCCTTTTTATCCATTCAAAAAATAAACAAGGAAATTCAACAAATAAAAACTCATGCATATTCATGTAAAGATAGTAATATTTTCATTTCTTCACATTCACTTTCACCCCCTGAGTTTCTCGTAGAGAAAACTCATGCTCTTTTGCAGTTAACCAGTCTTGAATTTCCTCCCGAGATGGATGCCACCTCATCTCTTGCATTCATCATTCCTGACAATAGTTTTAATTCCTGACAATGGAACCATTTGTTGGCATGTTATTCCACGCTTGTGTGTATCCTTCCTGATGTTGGGGATTTTAGACCCAAGGTTCATCCAGAGTTGACCAACAAAAACCCCGGAGCATTGACATATCAATCCTTGGCCAAGGCCAAGGAAGGTCTCACT
>JASDQU010241537.1:11906-26202 GCA_032191745.1 Picea mariana
CTTCTTTTACTCGAGAAAACCAAAATTCAATAACCTGAGTCCACTTACTATTCAACACTTTCAATATTTCAATCTTGGATTGATCCCTAACCACTGGTTCCAATGGCCACTCCATAGAATTTGTAGCAGTTTTCCTTTTTATCCATTCAAAAAATAAACAAGGAAATTCAACAAATAAAAACTCATGCATATTCATGTAAAGATAGTAATATTTTCATTTCTTCACATTCACTTTCACCCCCTGAGTTTCTCGTAGAGAAAACTCATGCTCTTTTGCAGTTAACCAGTCTTGAATTTCCTCCCGAGATGGATGCCACCTCATCTCTTGCATTCATCATTCCTGACAATAGTTTTAATTCCTGACAATGGAACCATTTGTTGGCATGTTATTCCACGCTTGTGTGTATCCTTCCTGATGTTGGGGATTTTAGACCCAAGGTTCATCCAGAGTTGACCAACAAAAACCCCGGAGCATTGACATATCAATCCTTGGCCAAGGCCAAGGAAGGTCTCACTTGAGATGCAGAGAGGATCACATATACCATAAGGTCTTGTGACAAGGATGAAGGCTAAACATACAAAGATCCATCGGGGTTGGCATTCATTATGACACATTATTAGGACGAAGAAGTAAAACAATACACACATATATCCAATTAGTACATGGTAGACACATAATATATCATAACTGTCACATCTTATTACCAAGGTCATTCCATTACATAGAGACATACATTAAGTAGATAATATATGACATCCATAGAACTTCATATCTTCATTTATATAACTCCTCATAAATACAACACATTGCGTAATGTGCACTCTCTCAAGACTTTAGACATATGATAGATGAAAAAAGATATTCAAAGGCACTAGAATATTACAACAAAATTAGAGTGAGATTGAATCTAAGGACTCAATGAATATATTCTAAAAAAATTAGTTAGCCCCATTTCTGATTTTGCCGCTTCCTTTTATAGATTTCTTTGCTTGGGAGTTATGTCGCTTTTTTCTCTACTCCACTTCCTCGACTGACAAAATTGTCTCGTACATTTCTAGAACCCGCATGCATTTCACGTAGCCGTTAGGAATCTAGGAAATCTTAACTTCCCTGCTAGCTCATCTTTTTTCAGCTCCACAATCCCTTGTGTTTCTAACAATAATCATTCGATAGGATTTATCGATGATTCATTTCTTGATTCGGGCGTTCATCTTCTTGATTTTAGGTGCACTTCAAAATTGGGATTGGGGCGCATTCAATAATATTTTAGGCCTATTGCACACTATCAAAACTCGGTCAATCATGCACTCTTTTTCATTCTTCACGCATTACCTTAGGCATGTGAAAAACTTCGTAATGAGTATGCACAACTTCATGTGTGTGCATGCACAAAACGAACCCAAAACTTTGAGTGCCAAAAAAGTGAAACGTTTGTTTTATTTATTTTCACTTAAAAGTCCTTTATTTTTTGAGAGAATCATTTCATGTCTTTTAGGACTTTAGGGTGATAATTTATGTGTGATGTCAGCTACAACACCTCTGAGCCTTTAACCCCTTCTTCCCATGAAATCAGGTACAAACCCCTCTTGGGGTCAATGAACTCGAATACCAAAAAGATGAGGTTAAAGGCTCAGAGGTGTTGTAGCTGACATCACACATAAATTATCACCCTAAAGTCCTANGGGGGGGGGGGGGAAGAAGTGTGGATAATTGTAAGTATGAGTGGGAATGGTGCAGTGACCCTTCAAGGAAACCCCCCGATAGAAACCCTTTTCCAAAAGGTGACAAACTTACTAGGATACCATGACGACCACCAAGGTGAAATTAGGAAAAAGATATAATTTCCAAGAAAATGTTCCATAATCAAGAAATGACTCTTTGTAACATGCTCAAATGCCTCAAATGTTAAGTAAATTTGACTCTCGACACTCCATGTTTGCTACCTACGATCCTCGAGACATCATCTTCTTAATTATCCCTAGGTAGGGGCGTAAACATGTCAATGCAAAGTTAAATGTGGCATGGTCTGGGTAATGCTTGACAAACTACCTACTCAAATTTCCATCCGTGGGAGGAATTCTTGAGATTGTGCACCCAATTTTTAAACATCATGTCAGCTAGGAAGGAGTTTGACAATCCTATTGTGCTTGGCACAAATAATTGATAAGTTTTCATTGTTAACATTATTTTACTTGATAAGGAAGCCTCATAGATTGACCTTATTTGGCTCATGGCAAGCCATATCAGAAGAGAGGAGAATCTAGTTGCTTTCCCTTGTTATAGTCATTCCTTACAATTGCTCTTAATTATGGTTGTGGTGCTCTAACTAGTTGAACATAGCACCACTTTCTTGAATGCACTCTATAGCCTCCAAGAATGTTATTTTGACATAGGATTCTCGACCTATGGTGGTAAAACAAAGTAAAATAATGACGCAAACCCATTTAGAACATTGTTCTTTAACTTGATTGATGAGAAATCCCTTTGATTTTCTTGCTTTCGTTAACCCTTTAAGTTGTTCTATTCAATAAGATGGGTCAAGTGTCTGAGGCACTCGATCTCCTCCATGAAGCAAGTTAGTAATTATGTGGATCAATCCGCCTATGATTCCAAGTGGGTATTACAACCATAAATGGCCTCCATGGTACCTAATTATGATAAACTTGGTCGCCTCTTCTTTCCAACCCCCAAGGTTTGCGATCCGGGGCTCCCAAGTAGTGTTGAATCTAAGCATGGTCGAAAATTTTATTTTCTTCTTTCCATATGTTGGCATCCATGCCCTAGACTATGAAATTTTTCCTAGTATTTTTCCCACATAATTTCATCCATTCTTGCTTTCCTGATGTTGTGCATCCTTACTTCGAGTTTAGTCGTAGTTTCCATGTCAAACATTTGTTTGTTGTGAGGCTCTACCAAGGTTTCTTGAATTTTCCCCCTCATTCTCGACATGCTTTTAGGATTATTGGTCGAATATGTCCACTAGGTTCATAAGTGAAACATCTAGGCGATCGATTTCGATGGTTTGAGTTTAGTCGCTCAATCTCTCGGGAGTTAAAAGCAAAGTAAGAAAATCATATGCATCATCGATATTTATAGGAGAGATTATTTGGAGTGTATTAAATTTGATTGTGGGAAATGGTAATTGGAGCACTTCATTATTTATGGTGGGAATACATGCTTATTCATTTGAATGAACTATTGTTCAGATAGGTAGTTCAGGGTCGACAGAGTCTCGATGGATTTTGGTTGAGTCAAAATATTTGCATTAGTCAACGCTACCGACTGAATTGGTTTTTTCCTTTCCATGGAGTTTTTCAACTTGGTTGACCCATGCATTTTGGTTGATACTCATTGATTCTAGTCAAGTTGGTCCTTTCAATCGGGCCAATTGATCATGTTGGGTTCTCTATTACTGTCGACTTTGTCCATACTTCTTTTTCCATTGTCGATTGTTCTATGTTGGTTGGTTTTTCTTTATTTGTTGCTTTTGTACTCACGCTTGCTTGATTTATAGGGGTCATGCTCGCTTGATCTATAAGTTTCATGCTCACTTGATTCTCTTTCCCTTTTGTTCAAAAATTTTCAGAGCTCCTGCTTTAGTGTAGTGAACTTTGTCAACTTCTTCTTATCAAACTGATCTGGTTGATGTGCTTTCCATGAGCTATGATATTTTTTCATTCTTTCCTTTGATGAATTGGTTGAGAGACAGTGCTTATTGTTGATCCATGGTCAACACTAATTTGATAATTATTTCTTTTTCCTTTAACAGTTCCATACCGAACTCTTCCTAACCAACTATTTTATTTGAAGACTTTTATTTTATTTTCTTTTATTTTGATTTTTGTTTTGTTTTCTTTCTTTTCTTTCTCCTTTATTATTTTTTTTTTTTCAATAAATTTTTATTCATGGACTTAGGCCACCAGAAGTGCTTTTTGACCTAGTTGATGCCTATTGGCACCTCCGAAAAGGTTTTCACCAACATGCATCATGGCTGTTAATTAGTATACTTTCTTAGTCGGGCCCCATTGACCACTTTTTGAAATAGGTGCCCTTGTAGTGTTCTTAGTTGGACTGCATTGTTTGATTGATTGTCTTCAATGATGTATGGCCCCAAATAGGAAGTTTCGATATTTCGTGCTTTTCCTTTGACACGATTGTCATACATTAATACCAAATTGGTTCTTTTAATGTCTTTTCTTTTCATATGTTGGTCATGCCATGGTTTTTGTTGTCATTTTTAAACTTCTAGGTGGTGAAGAGAAATAATTATTTCTTCTTCCAATTGGTGTAATTGATAGAGGCATTAATTTTCAACTCTATCTAAATCATATATGAGCACAGATGCTACACTAGCTGCATTGGTCCATAAATGTAGTGGAACTACAACTTCTTGGCCATATACTAGCTTAAAGGGAATGTGGTCGGTCAATCTTTTATATGTGTTAATGTAAGCCCAAAGTATTTTCCATACTTTATCATCCCATCCATCTTTGTTGATTGCAAAAAGTTTTGATATTCCTTCATGAAGGTTCTTATTTAAGGATTCGACTATACCATTAGTTTGGGGATAACAGGTCGATGTCTTCCTATGATCAATCACAAATTTCTTCAACAATAGTTTGATTTTCCCTTTAAAAAAATGGGTTCCTTGGTCACTAATAATGGTTAAGAGGCATCCAAATCTTGTCACTATGTTTTCATATATAAATTTAGCCGCAATTTCCTTCAGACAAGAATTGACCGGTTTTGCCTCAAACCATTTTTTTAAGTACTCAACTATAGTGATGATGTATTTTACTCCTATCATTTTACCTCTTTTAGGAAATGGGCCAACATCGATTACCCAAATTTCAAATGGTAAACTAAGGTTTAATATGTGTAAATGCATCTCATTTTTCCACTAGGGTCAACCCATCTATTGACAAATGTCTATTGTTTGACCTTCAAACGACAATCCTTATGTAAAATCGGCCACCGAAGGCCTTCCTGAAGAATATTCCACTCTGTCATGTCGACTTGATAGTGGCATCCGATGGGGCTAGTGTGAGCTTCGTCCGTTATTCGTTCTCTTTCGTGTTCCAATTCGTATCTCCTTAATATATCATCAAGTCCAAGTTTATATAAGTATCCATTCATGAGATTGAATGGGTCTACATTTAATGCTAGAACCTTCTTTTTATTTTAGGTAATATCCTGAGGAGCCTTCCTCTCCTCCAAAAATTGAACCATGTATTATAAATCTTTAGGGGTGGCCTTGACTCGGAATATATTAGCATCCGGTAGGTCATCGTCTATCCCTATCGATTCTTCTCCTATTTCTAGTTGGGATAGGTGGTCTGAGATGACATTATTTATACTTAGTCAGACATCTATGTCGAAGTTGAATTCTTGAAACAATAGTAGCCATCAACATATTCTTCCATGATGTACCATTTTGTTCACCAAATACTTTAAGGCTCGATGATAGCTAAACCTTATCTTTTTTTCATCAAGTAGTTGTTCTCTGCTTTATTAGGTTTTCAATTGGCATACACATTTGGATGGTAGAGCATATCATCATATGGTTGTGCTAATATTGATCTGACAACGACGTTGGATGCATTAATGTGTACATGAAATTTCCTTGACCAGTTGGGAAGTCGTAGTATTTGTGCCTCTTGTTGAAATATTGTAACTGCAAAGAGTATTCTATTTATTATTGAGTTATTATTAATTATATCAATCCCCTTTTGTGGATTGATCATGTTGGGTTGTGTAAATGACCAAATCCCCTTTTGTGTATTGGTCAAAACCTAATTATATCATGCTAATTAAAAATTCGGCCCCTAGGCCTAATTAAAGAGGTTTTAGCCACTAAGTGAAGACGTCGGCCCTGCCCAGTGAAGAGACACCACCCTAGCACTCCAACTAGTATAAATAAGAGAGGCCAACACCTCATTCATTCACTCATCTAGTGCGCAAGTTTGAAGAAAGTTGCAGTTACGAGTTGTCAAAAGAAGGAAGAGAAAGAGAGAGAGAGGTGCATTGCTTATTGTTGGTTATTCTCTAGTGTTTGGTATTTTATCTTGGCATTGTATTGGCAATCTATATTAAGGAAGTTTTTGTTGGGTTTTCTCCCCCACGAGGGTTTCCCATGATAAATGTTATGTATCTTGTGATTGTGTTTTTCTTAGTGATCCTACATATGCTATTGTTATCTAGTAAATTGAAAAGAAACTTAATAGCAACTCTAAAAATTAACATGGAATCAGAGCTAAGATGAAGAGAGCACTTTTCACTTAATAAACAAAAACGTCATTGTTGTCATACAAGAAAATTAGGGCTTTTTATTGGAAGATAATTTCAGCCTAAAACTCATCAAGGAAGTGCACCCTAGCCTAGCGAACTCATTGGGATCTTGAGCGCACTTTTCCAGTGGACAGAACTCCCAAAAAGTGAAACCCTAGTTTTCACTAGTACTAGAAAACCAAGAAACCAGAACCAATACCAGTCCAGATTTGCACAGGTCAAATTTGAAGGGGGTAAAAATTGGATCTTCTGAAAACTGACTGCACCAGGATACTCACCTCATCCAACATCACCTCCTCATAAGTTCAAATTTAATTTCTGACTGCTTTCAATTTTTGGTCATTTTCCCAGCTTCAAGTCAAGATGTCTACAAGCACCAAGCTTGTTGACAAGTTAGAAGGTGTGGAAAAATTCCGTTCCTAGAAGTATAGGATTTCACTCATTCTTGAAGAGAATGACCTTGCAAGATTCATCAAGGAAAATGTACCAGAACCCACAGATGCTACAGCTAAATCAAAGTACCAAAAGGATATGGTTAGGGCCAAAATAATCATTGTAGACTCTATTAAAGATTACTTGATCCCTCAAATGGCATCTAAGAACACTTCAAAATAAATTTTTGAAGTCCTAACTAGAATGTATGAAGGAAGGAATATCAACCAGAATATGAACTTGACAAACCAACTCAAGAATACAAAGATGCAGAAAGGAGAAATCGTTCATGACTATTTCTCTAGGGTTTCTCAATTCAAGAAAAAACTAGAAGAAATTGGAGACAACTTGGATGAATATGAATTCATACTAACAACTCTTAATGGTCTCACAAGACCTTGGGATGAATTCATCCAAACTATTTGTGCCAGAAAGGAGAAACTACAATTTGACAGTCTTTGGGAAGAATGTGTTCAAGAAGAAGCAAGCGTAGCTAACCGAGAAGTAGTACTATTGAGAGATGAAGATCAATCCCTAGCTTCTCATGCTAAAGGAGGAAAGAGAAGTTCTCACTTCAAGAAGGAGACCCACCTACACAAGAAATATCACTCCCCAAAGAGATTATTCCATAAAAAATCTCACACTCCAAGGAGATTCCAGAATTTCTAGAAAGGTCAAAGAAGAGAAAAATATTTCTCATCTTATCAATTTTACCATTGTGATAAGTTGGGACATATTGCTAAAAATTGTCCAGCTAGAAGAGAAGAATACAAGAAAAGAAATAAAAAAAGGCACCATGCCCATGTAGTTGAAGATGATGAGTCACCCTTGAATATGATTAAACAAAATATTGAATACTATGATCTAGGTGGATATCGGTATCCACCCACCTTTTCCAACCGGCTCAAAACAATTTTCTGGCAATTTTGACAATTTACTATTTTTAGCAGTTTTTAACTTCCGGGGCCATTTTGAGGGCCTAAATGAAGGTTTTTAGGGATATATATTATCAATGATATTTGAAGGCTCTAATTGAGCCCCCAAAATGAATCTCCTCGACAAAACCTTTCCAATGAGCTATCGTGCGCCCTAAACAGAGATTGTATGCCAAAGTTACGCCCCCGGGAAGTTGATACACCAAACTACCCAAATCGGGGTCCACAAAACTGCTGGTTTTTCATCTTCCAGGGTTAGGGTTTTGAATTTTATTTATGATAAAAATGCCTTTGTAGCCTCATTGTAAAATCATCTTCTTGCGAATGCAAGTAGCAGACACATCTCTTCTCAGAGATAAGCTGCCACCATTCTAGCGAGTCTTTCACTTTGTATTTTTACAGTCTTTGTACATTTTCGCTCATTGATAGAAAATTGTGTATTACTATATATTTTTGTTTATGGTTTCATCTCTGATACATTTCTGTTATATTATTGGATATCTGAGATATCTCTGTATATTTCTTTATTATATCTCCACTCTCATTTTGTGCCAAAAATAATCTGGATCAGTGGTATCAGAGTAGGCTGCTCTTGATCGTTTTCTCAGTGCATGTCCTCGACGAGGTCCAAGTATATAAAGTTGGGTCTCAATCTTGTCTCTCTTGAATAAAATCACTCTCGCATGCCCAAGAAACCCTCCATGGTGAAAGAAAAGAAAAATTACAGAGCAGACGATTCTATTAATATGTTGCTTGAGCAAGCTCTCATGCGACAGAGGGACGAAATGATGGAGAATTTTGCTCACATATTTCAATGCCTGTCGATAACAACAGGTGCATCTTCATCAAGCGACCAATTTGGAGGCACCTTTTCTTTCAAGGTACAAGTTAATTTTGATATTCTCGTATTTGAAGGACAGGTAGATTTGGAAGCCCTAGATAAATGGTTAAATCTGCTAGAAGGTTATTTCTCTGTTCACCATTTTTTCGACAGAGAAAATATCACCTTCGCACTCCTTAAAGCTCTCCCCCATGTCAAACATTGGTGGGAAACTTACTGGGAGAAAATTTCCATAGAAGAGTATGGAATATATGGGGCCGAGCCCACTTGGGATTGTTTTGTGGATGCGGTTAAGGAACAGTATTACCCTATTGACAATTATGAAGACTAGTACATGAGATGGACCATGCTACATCAAGAGAGGGGCCAAGTAGTGTCAGAGTTCACCAATACCTTCCATACCTTATGCACCAAGCTGGGTATCAAAGAATTCGAGCGACATTTGGTTCTGAAATACCGTGGGGTTGTACATAGATACATCCAAACTGAAATGAATTTTTTGGACATCTCATCACTGGCTACTGCTTATCGATATGCTATTAAAATCGAGCAGAAATTCAAGCACCAGAACAAGTGGGAGTTCAGGTTTGAAAATCCACAACAACCAAGGTATGGGAAATATGTTCCTAACAACCAGCCTTTAGAAAACCCGTCCAAGCCACATGAAAATAAGGGTAACGGGAAGACGAAGAAGGACACTAGAAAATGGTGCGATTTCCACAAAATCCTCTAGCACAACACCGATGAATGTCTCTAAAAACAGTCATTGGTGGCTGAGATCAAAGACAAAGAGTTGAACCCTGATTCAGAAAATATTGACAGAAGACATATCATCAACATAGACCCCACTACTATTGTCATGATCGCAACAATTCAACCAAAAGAACCCACAAATCCTGAAGAGGGGGAGCGCCTTTTTCATTCACAAATGTGGGTGAAAGGGACCCCACTGCATTTTATTGTCAATAGCGGAATCAAGAAGAACCTCATCTCAGCATAGGTCGTCAAATAGTTGGGATTGTCGACAACACCGCACATACAACCATACAACATCAGGTGGCTTCAGCAGGGACGAGATCTTCGTGTCAGCCAACAGTGTTGATTGTCATATGACATCCATCCCTTCAAGGATGAGGTATTATGTGATGTTGCCCCATTGGATGTCTGTGATGTTCTCTTGGGACAACCATAAATGTGGAAGCACTATTCTATCTATGAGTCTTGACCCCATAGTGCCATTGTTACTCTGGGGGTTCATCTCTACAGGATAGCAAAGGTAGTTCCAACAATTGTCCCACCTAAAAAATGTTGCAAGGTAGTATCTCATACTACAAAATTCAGCTTCTTTACAATCTGTTCAAAAGGTGAACAGAAGGATATTGAAACCACTACATCCTCGGCCCAAACACCTTCTATCCAATAGAAGCAGGTCGACAAGAATGCAGCAAAGTGCAAAGATTCCTTCTGCACCCAGATATCTCATGTAGCCCGACTGGTTGAACAGATTCAACCCCACCAGCAACAGGTTCATTATATCCCTCCACAATGCAACGTCTCCAGCAAGGCAAGCAACGCACCAAGATTCAATCGCTTTCCCCTCTTCCCCGGGAACTCAATGCAATGGAGACCATTTCTTCCTAAGGAGGGAGGATTGATCCAGGTGGATATTGGTGATCAGAATTTTTATACCATGTTACCATCATATTGAGATCATTAGATATGTAACCTTTTATGAAGATGAAACACTCAAGAAATCAAGGAGATGTCAGCTTGAAGAAGTATATGAAGAAGAACCTGTAACTCCTAGAGTTGCAGAACCAGTGAGGGAAGTCACAGTTTTCCCTAATGATGAGATTCAAAAAGATCATGATATGATGGAATCTCAATAACCTCTCCAGATGTTGATCTCTCACAAGAGAAAGCCAGCTTGGGTGAGGAAATTATTCAATATGGAGAGAAGTATGGTGCCTCGGAAGGAACCATGAGACGAGTCAAGAAACCTAAGCCATTCTATAGTTATATGGCTTTGATGTGTAATCTCATAGAGAAGGAGCCTACTTGCTTTGAAGAAGCCATTGAAAAGAAATATTGGGAAGATTCCATGACAGAAGAATACCAATCAATTATAAAGAATGATGTATGGTAAATAACTCCCAGACCAAAGAGAAAAGATGTGGTATCTTCCAAATGGTTATACAGGATAAAACATTTTGTTGATGGAAGTATTGAAAAATATAAAGAAAGGTTTGTAGCTCGTGGATGTTCTCAAAAGGAAGGCATTGACTATGAAGATATGTTTTCTCATGTATCCAGATACACTTATATCAGAACCATCATAGCCCTTGCAGCTAAGATAAAGTGAAAGTTACACCAGATGGATGTGAAAACAACCTTCTTGAATGGTATTATTGAAGAAGAAGTGTACATAGAACAACCTCAAGGATTTGAAGTTGAAGAATAAAGACGCATGTATGAAGGTTGAATAAGGCTCTGTATGGATTAAAGCAAGCTCCAGAGCTTGATAT
The DNA here is from genome assembly GCA_032191745.1 of Picea mariana. Classification (NCBI taxonomy): domain Eukaryota; kingdom Viridiplantae; phylum Streptophyta; class Pinopsida; order Pinales; family Pinaceae; genus Picea; species Picea mariana. Next base: position 22,929 of record JASDQU010241537.1, read on the forward strand.
GGCATAATTGATTGTTTCCTGACGAGCTTTGGCTTTACCAAGAGCAAAGTTGACTCTAACCTTTACCTTAAGGTTATGAATGATGAGTCAGTTATATTTTTGTTGTATGTGGATGGTTTATTCTTAATTAGAGAAGAAAGGCTCATCATTGATTGTAAGAATTAGAAGCTCGTTGCAGAATTTTAGATGAAAGACCTAGACCTTATGCACTATTTCTTAGGTCTTGAGGTTTGGCAGAGACTAGAGAAGATCTTCCTTAACCAAGGGAAGTATGCAGTTGAAATATTGAAGAGGTTCAATATGTTGGAGTGTAAATCCATGAACACACCCATGCAAACAAAGTTGAAGCTCCTGGTTGATACTTCATCATAATTGGTTGGTGTTACGTTATACAGACAGATCATTGGATCGTTGATGTATCTGATGAATACTAGGCCAGATATATGTTTTGTTGTGAATACCTTGAGTCAGTTACTGGTAGAGCCCAGACGTGTTCACCTTGTTGCTGCAAAACATGTGATGATATACCTTAAGGGTATGTTGGACTTTGGTCTTTTCTATAATGGAGATCACGACTTCAGACTAATTGTTTATATTGATTCAGATTGGGATGGCAGTGTTTATGATAGAAAGAGAACTTCAGGATGTTTTTTCAGTCTGGGGTCAGCCATGACTTCATGGCAGAGTAGGAAGCAATCCAATATTTCTCTCAGCATGGCAGAAGCGGAATACGTTGCTACATGTTCCGTCAGTTGTGAATCCATATGGCTTCAAAAGTTGTTGACTGGTCTATTTGATCTGGAGGTGGAAGTAACTGTGATTCTATGTGATAACATGAGTTTCATAAAGATGACGAAGAACCCTGTGTTCCATGACAAGTTGAATCACATAGAAATACTGTATCACTACATTCGTGATATGGTGCAGAGGGGAGCCATAAAGCTCCAATATGTTGGCACATGTGAGCAGGTTGCAGATGTGTTGACCAAGCCTCTGTCTTGTGTAAAGTTTGATCACTTTTGAGACAAGCTTGGTATAGTCCGAAAGGACCTCCCTTGAAAGGGAGAGTGATGTTGATGATACTATGGTATCCCAGCCAACAGTGGGTAGCTCAGTTAGGATTTTATATCCTAAGGGAATGATCATCCTTGGATAGATCCCGAAGGTTTGGTAAGGATGGTTTGTTAGAGTACATGTGCATGTATATGCTAGTTGTGGTCAGTAGTGGTAGCTCCATTAGGATTTTTACAATCCTAGGGAATCTTATGATTCCTAGGCAGATCCCGAAGGCTCGGTAAAGACAGCCTGTCAGAGTACCATGTGGTAGCTCTGTTAGGATTTTATATCCTAGGGAATCTTATGATTCCTGGGCATCTCCTTAGGGACTGTCAAAGTACCAAAAAATGTTGTTGATACACCTGCCTCATTTTGTTGCTCCGTGATGATGACGATGTTGTTGCTCAAGCCTTTATGATGTGATGATATTATTGCTCTAGCCTTCATGTTGTGATGATGTTGTTTCTTCATCCTTCATGATGTGCCGATGATGTTGTTGTTGATGATGTATCAGCCTCGTGGTGACTATGATGTTATCTCAACCTCGTGTTGATGACGATGTTCTTGTTGATGTTGTATCAGCCTCGTGTTGTTATTGATGATGATTATTCTATACTATTGATGTTGATGCAGAGGATGATGATGTCATTCTAGCTCCATGATGTGGATGATGATATTGATGATGAGAAAAACTTTCAATGATTTATAGATATGTCATTCAATGTTCAATACGATGATGATGTTGTTTCCCTCCCTCTTCGATGATGTTGTGTTGTAGAATACCCTTCTTGTTAAGGAGGAGTGTTGAAATATTGTAACCACAAAGAATATTCTATTTATTATTGAGTTATTATTAATTAGATCAATCCCCTTTTGTGGATTGATCATGTTGGGCTTTGTAAATGACCAAATCCCCTTTTGTGGATTGGTCAAACCCTAATTATGTCATGCTAATTAAGAAGTCATCATCCAGGCCTAATTAAAGAGGTTTTATCCACTAAGTGAAGAGGTCGGCCCTACCCAGTGAAGAGACACCACCCTAGTACTCTAACTAGTATAAATAAGAGAGGCTAACACCTCATTCATTCACTCATTCAACTCACTCATCTAATGTGCAAGTTTGAAGGAAGTTCCAGTTACCAATTGCCAAAAGAAGGAAGAGATAAAGAGGTGCATTGCTCAGTGTTGGTTATTCTCTAGTGTTTGGTCTTTTATCTTGACATTGTATTGGCAATCTATATTAAGGAAGTTTTTACTGGGTTTTCTCCCCCATGAGGGTTTCCCAGGATAAATGTTGTGTATCTTGTGATTGTGTTTCTCTCAATGATCCTACCTATGCTATTGTTATCTAGTAAATTGAAAAGAAACTTAATAACAACTCTTAAAATTAACACCTCTACTAATTTTCACTTTAGTAGTTCAAAAGATTTATTATACTCTTGAATCCATACAAATTCAACATTTTTCAAAGGAGCTCATTGGTTGGAAAATTAATTTCAGAGTAGTGTCTTATGAATTTGCGATAGTATCCTATGTGCCCAAGAAATATTTTGATCTACTTCCGATTCACTAGTGGCTTAAGTTCAAGAATTACTTTGATTTTGACCATGTCAACTTTAATGTCGTCCTTGCATACGCTATGACCAATCAGTATACCAATTGGATTGGAAAATAAGCATATTTTAATATTTAAAGACATCAGGATCTATCAACGCCTTTATAGCATCATCCTTAAGCATTGAATGTGGTCCTTTAGCAGGCTGTAAATTGTCTAATCATCGAGATAGATAGCCATTAACATAGTTACCAACGTAACGAGAACTCTCTAGAGTTCTCGTTTTTTCAGCGTGGCTATTTTTACCCCTAAATCCAAAAGTGGTGCTACCGGTAGCACCCTTTTTTTTACGGTGGTTAAAATTCATACCCATTCAAACCCATTGCATTGACAACTGATGTCATTGTCGACAAAGACCTTAAAATTGACACTAAAATCGAAGATCGTTGTTACCAGTAGAACCAAGTTTTTTTTTTAGTCAAAATTATAACTTAATTGAAACTATGGCTTCGACAATGAGTACCATCGTCGATAAACAACTCAAAATTGGCTCCTAAATCATTTCTTAAAAATTATTTTTATATTTTTTTAAAAATTTACATTAAAAAAATAAAGAAATTAAAAAAAATCTAAGAGTTGGCATTTTAAAAAATAAAAATAAAA
>JASDQU010241537.1:60529-74411 GCA_032191745.1 Picea mariana
TGTACATCATCTATAATTGAGCACCAACTCAATGTGAGGCTGCTACCTCTGTTTTACAAGCTGCAACTTGTTTGAGAGCATCAAATCTCTTGTTTCTTTAGCACCCACTAGAAGGAAGCGCCAACTCCCCTAATGTTCCAGCACCAACTGGATGGAAGCACCAACTTCCAGTTACATAAGCTCAAACCTGTATAATAGAGAACACTTGTTCTCCCTTGCACCACCCTGCCACCCTGGTTTCTCTGGTTGCAACCAGATGGAAGCTACAACTCCCTGTGTTCAATCTCCCACTTGAACCTCTGAGGACAACAGTCCTCCCTAGCACCTCCCAACCACCCTGGTTTATGAATGAATAAATAAACAGACAACTACACAAATAAGTCAATTCTTACCAATCTTTCTTTGTTTTGTAAATCTGGTCTTCTTCTAACTATTCTGCAATTCTTCTCTTCCTTTGTCTGTTCAGCAAATCTGTTCTGCTTCAACTTGTTCTGTCATTCTACTCTGCTTCAAGTCTTTTCCTCATCTGTTACTCTTCTTTGAATTTTATCTCACACTGCACATCCTATGATTTTCCCTTTCTTCCAGTTTCACTCCTTTTCATCCAGAACAACCAACCGCACACAGTCTGTCTCATTTTCTTTTATACACACACCCACGGCGGTTCACCTTCGCATCTCCTTTGGAAAAAGAAAGACAATCGTTCGAGCAACTGAAACGCCAATCAATCGGCAATCATGAGTTTGTTTCACTAACAGATTCGTAACTGAGGAGTTAACTGTGAGAGAGAACAGTAACCCTCCGATCATATTCCAGTTTATCTGCTCTGTTGGATGAACTTTATTGACATTTCCTTTAAATCGTGTTTCGGCATTTCGGTAGTCCTGTGGCCGAGTGTCTCGACACTTTATGTCGTGAACTCCGAAGTTCTGATACAGATATTTTCTGCACTAGCTTCTCCCCCAATATGACCAAGGTCATGACCAAGCGCTTATGCATAAAGCGCTTTCGCGATTTCGCATTTCGTGAATTTGGATTTTTGGGATCTCACGAACTTATGACTTTTATTGACCCTGATCGACGGTCCACGATCTCAATGAATAGACGGTCCAGATTTCATCATGAATTTGCATCTCGCGAGTTCTTGGATGGAGATTTTCGTCGCTCAAAGTTGCGATAAACGAAACTCTGAAATGGAGCTAAGATCCACGGTCCACATTCTTTGGCATATTGACGATCCAAATCTCATATCGCGATCTCGCATCTTGCGAGTTCTTGGATGGAGAATTTCGTCGCTCAAAGTTGCGATAAGAGAAACTCCGAAAAGAATCTTAGATTAATGGTCCGCGCGTTCGATGAATCTACGGTCTAGATTTTATCGTGAATTCGCATCTCACGATTCCTTCGATAGAGGTCCTTGTCACTCCAAGTTGCGATAGGTGAAGCTCCGAGTTGGAGATCAGATCAACGGTCCAAAACACATCGTGAATTGACGGCTAGGATTAAATCGCGATTTCACATATCGTGATTTCGATGGTTTTGTTTCTTACCTCTCCAAGTCGCGAGTCACGAAACTCCGAGATGGAGTCGACGGTTCAGATCAAACTTGATCTGACGGCTGCGATTAAATCACGATTTCGCATATCGTGATTTCAATTGTCATATTCTTGCCTCTCCAAGACGCGATTCGTGAAACTCCAAAATGGATTCGACGGTCCAGATCGCACCTTGATCTGACGGCTACTGTTGAATCACGATTTTGCATATCGCGATTTCGGCATGTTAAGGAACCCCGTTCCTTTGACTTCACAGTTAGCGAAACGACGATCTATGTCCACGTGTCCTACCCATAAATGGACGGTCTTCCTTCTTTCAGAATTTTATATGCCCGCTTCTCGTTGTACTTTAAAGAACGTGCAGGTTCTCCTTGATCCAACGATGGTCGGATCCTGCACTTGGATCTAACTCCTGAGATCTATCCTCCTCTTCAGTGCGCTCTTCTTGTCTACATTCAGATCTGACGACCCTCGTTCTTTCAAGAATTTTGAATGGGATCCAACGATCAGAAATGTTTCTCCTCCCGAGCTTACTTTGTTCCTGTTTTTCCATCGATGCTTACTCTAATCTTGCCATCGATGATCTGCCAACAATCCTCTGCACTATCTCTTCTGAGCTTATTCAAATTTTCTCTGCAGTGTCTTCCCATAATGCCCTTCTGTTACATACTTCCTGTACTCATGCCATCTTCACGATAATGCCTGTCTGTTACATACTTCATGTACTCATGCCATGTTCACTATTGTACTTGCCATCAATGACAAGTATACAAGCATGCGTTGTCTGTTAAAGATTTGCCAACAAGTGGATCCCATGTTGTACATTTATTTGATAGGTTATTTGATGTATTTTGTCAACACTAGACCAAATATATGTTTTGTAGTGAACACCTTGAGTCAGTTCATGGTGGACCCAAGGCAAGAGCATTGTATAGCAACAAAACATGTGCTCAAATACTTGAGGGGCATAGTGGAGTATGGTCTGAAATATCTTGGAGATGGTGAAGTCAAGTTGCATGGGTATTTAGACTCAGATTGGGTAGGTAGTGCGACATACATGAAGATCGCCTCAGGGTGTTGCTTTAACTTGGGTTCAGCAGTGATATCCTAGTTTAGTAGGAAGCATACTTTTGTGGCACTTATCTAAGTAGAGGCAAAATACATGGTAGCCAGTAATACTATTTGTGAGGCCATATAGATTCACAAGTTATTTGCAAGATTGTTTGATCAAGATTTGGATCCCACAGTAATTTATTGTGATAATCAAAGTTGTATCAAATTCTCTTAGAATCTAATGTTTCATGATAGGTCCAAGCACATAGAGATAAAGTGTCACTTCATAAAAGACAGGATTCAAAAGGAAGCAATGAAGCTCTGGTATATTCCAATGGATCAACAAATAGCTAATATTATGACCAAGCCCTTAGTGAAAGGGAAGTTTGAATAATTTAGAGACAAACTTGGATTGGTGCATAATTCCTTCCTCGCTAAGAGGGAGTGTCAAGAAATGTAGCTTGAGCAAGAACTTATTGCACAAGTTTCACTGTGAACGTGCAAGAAGTGGTTCGAGACATTTCTTCGGTGATCTCCCAATAAAAATGTTCATTAATTCCATCTTGCAAATTCACTTGGAAGATCAATAAAATAAAAGTGAAAGTTTCATGTTTTGAAGTTGACTTAGTCTTAGGGATCTAAAGGAAATGTTCTCGAAGTTCTACAACATTATTGACCTAGATTAGTATCTTATCTTAGTTTTACATCTCAAGATTGAGATAAGTGGCGACTAGGATTGAGGAGATTAGTTCTTCTCAAAGCATAAAGAGGACAAGAGAGGAGAGGTCAACCTTATATATGGAAAGAGAACAAGAGAGCTAGAAGAAGGAAGAGTGTATTAGTGAAAACAGGAGTATATATGCTAAAGAGATCAACAAGATACTAGCAAGTTGTACCATTATTGTAGTTTTTCTTTCTTACACAAGACGTACACTTTAGATCTAGGAGAATTAATGATCCTATAGTTACTTGTTAAAGAAGGCTATAGAGGTCACCTTGTAAGCTTTGATCAAAGGAATGTGTAGTTGATTTGAAGGAAAAATCCTTGTGTGTGTGTTTTATTTCTTCCCCTATTCATTTTTTCAGTGTTTGTGTGATCGATGTAATGTTTATAAATTTAATTTTGTACCTTTAAATAAATTTTGTTTTGAGTTGTTTAATGAGTGAACATTAGGACAACAATCGCCCAGGCTTGAAAATTTTCAACAATAATGAGTATCAGACACACAATATCATGTGCGCTAGAAAGCACCCACCCTTTGTGCCAACCTTCTCCAACCAAATCAACCCTTGTGCCCCAACACTAAGGCTTGAAATGCTTGTTGCGGTGTCCAAGAGGAAGCAACCCTAACAATGCCTCATATTTATCATTGTAATTAAGCAACATCAATGATAGAAAGGTTTGATATCATGGCCAAGTTACATATACTTGAGAGTCTATGACTCTACATAGGTATAATAGTTTATGATTCGATGCAAAAGTTCCTTTGGAGAAAATTCTTTATGATCCAAGTCCAACTATGGGTATCAAATGCACAACTTGATGCTAATCAGAAAGTGATCATACTTTACATCAACCTCCTCCAACCAAGCCAACCATTGCACCCAACACATAGACACAAGACATATGTCATGCATTCAAAGAGTTAGCATCCTTGGCAATCTCACATCACCACTAATGGGTGGGGTGGAGGGGCAGTGGCCCAAAACCTCAACAATTTTTTACGCATAAATAATTATGCACACCAATTTCTAAGATACTCATGCATATTTAAACAAATTGTTCATAAACAAATTGGCTCAAAAACAATCCTACACTTTTCCAATTCTACGATAGTTTTGTAGGCCCTAAACTTTCAGTGCATTTTTTGTGCACTTCCCATGTATTTTTTGCAATTGACACGACTTGAAAATCTACTATTTCCAGTCCATCCAAACACATAGAGCTTAGAATAAGTAGAATTTTCCCCATCTAACAAAGGAACTTGACACAATGGACACCATTACTTCCTAAAGGGGGGCGACATTAGAGAGGGGGTTCTTTAGTAAAAAGAAGAAATATTACATGAGAAATATATATGAGTTGTAATCTAAGTGCTCTAGAGAGTCAAAAAGGCATTGCAATTTTGCAAATCACTGAGAAATCAAGGTTGAGGAAAGTCAGTTGAGGTTAGTTTCCTCTTTTGGGTCTCTAGGGTAAAATCTATGTTGCTATGGTGTGATTCTTTGATGTGTGTTTGAGTTTAATATATGCTTGATTATGTTATAGTTTTAAATTTGTTGTTAATGAACACCAATCACTAGATTAGTTTGATCACTAGGTTATGTTAAGGCCTCAACAACCCTCCAGTCTATCGATTTGAGGGAACCCCCTTTAAATTTTGAGATCCAACCTTTCCAAAATTATGCTCTATCTTCTTCGATCTTATTCTTTTGAGCTTGATGAATGATTTCTAGATGATGAATGGATTGTTTTCCATGGAATGCATGCTTAAATTTTCTACTTCGTATAGATCTTTGACATTTGCTTTATCAAGTTAGTTTGCAACTTAGATTCATTTCATAAACTTTTTACTCTTGCATCCCTTGAATTTGAATGGATCTGACTTATGTTGAAGCAATAATAGCTTCAACCATGCTTATTAAATCATTTATGCACCATTGGTCAGCTCATAATTTTCTTTTTTTGAATCAATCGATGTTTTCACCAAGTATTAGGTGTCAAGTGTTTGAGATGAAAGTTGGGAGTTTTCATGTTTTAAAGTCTTTTAGTGGGTTAAGGATTGCAGCAATTTAAAATAGTATATTGAAACCCTGCACAATAAAGATGCAAGATGAGCTAACATAATCCCATTTAGTTAGAACCTCATTTTAAATGGGACCTAGTCTTTTATTTTAAAAATGTTGTTTCACATAGTTTTGGGTAATAGCCAAGTTGACATTTGGACTTCCAAAAAATTATGTTTATAGCTTTTTGGATATTGCAATGCAACTATCAAAATTTAATTATGAGGTCCGCAAGGATGAAAACACGCAGTCAAGATCTGTAATACCCCTAGGTCTAACCCAAAATGAAAATGTAAATATAAATGTATATATATATATTTATATTTATATAAGTTGGTGAGTTGATGGTATCAAGTCTTGGATTCAGTTTTGTGCGCATATCCCATAGTTTGGTGATTGCATGAGGATTGTGCATCAAAGAAAGAATGCACACATATTATAGTGTAGTGCACACTTGTGTAAGTGTGTGAGGATAGCGCACCAAAAGAAGAGTGTGCACATCTCATTGTGCACATCAGATTAAGTGTGTAATTTTGAGGCCATAGAGCCTTTGTGTATATGCTTGTGTTTTAAGGTTGGTGAGCTTGGATGCAAAAGGATAGTGCGCCTATATTATACATGTAATCACCCTAAATATTGTTAATATAATCACATCATTGCGCACATACTCAACTCGGACGAAAAAGAGATGGGGGCTAAACTCCACGGAAAAGGAAAAAGGGGAAGCTTAAGTCAAGGGAATATTTTATTAATATTTCTGGAAGTTTAATTTATGGATATGTATTCATCCTAAGTTCTCGAGGGTAGGTAACGAGTCACCAAGTGGCTAAAGATACTTATAAAGGTGACTTGTGTTGAGTTGAAGGCATGCAATATATATATTGTTGTCCTTAGTGTAATTTGGGGGAGGATCACTCATTCAGATGGATTTCCTCTGTGATGGAATACGTATTTTGTTGTAACCTATTGTCATTTTCTTAAACCTATGCTTGGGGAAGGATTGTTTACTATCGAAGAGGTAGTTTTTCAGCCCGTGAGCATTCTCTCTAGGTGAGAATTTGCTAGGAATTGTTCCCTGGTGTGTTGGGCATTAGATACAAGGCTCTGAGACTTCCTTTCTGGCCTGTTGTTGAAGCCCTGGAAGGGAAGTGGGGCAATTGAAGGACTATTGAACAGAGAAGGGGAACACTTCCTGGGGTGGAACATGAATGTGGGAAATGAGGGATTGTAGGCTAGTTATAGTAATTGGCACCTTGGACAAAGTCTTTTGTTGAATATCAGACCATATCCTGGCGATAGGAACCCTTTTTCCCATGGAGTTTAAGCCCATCTCGGGGGTGACCTGTCACTGAAAGATTACGAGCGACAAAGTCTATGGATCGGAGGAATGTCTGATTCTTGCACTCAGTTGGTGACTTTTCATAAGAGATAAGTGTCCTTCACGGGCTTATTTAATTACTGTGTGCTCTAATGTTATATTTTAAATGGGTTTATCTTATGTATGAATTTGCATCTGCATATTGTGGTTAACTTTGTGCAATGTTATATATATATAGGTTTCCTATTCTTGTATGTTGTGACATATGTGGGCATGATAGTTATAAGTGTTTCTTGTTAGCTACATGTATGATGAATCTATATATATTGTTTCCCATGAGAAGTATGTTAGTTATTAAGAAATCCTATAAGTTAAACTTTGTGGTATGATTAGAAGATACCAAGGCATGGTTTGAATCATTGAGTGTGAAGTGAAGTAGTCCACGTGCACACAGGTAATATAATCTGCGTGCAACATTGGTTTGATTCCATGCATAGTAGTATCATGTGTTCAATGTGTTTGCATGCACAACAGTATATATGTGTTCTAAAGGGCTAAGCGCGCAGAGGATTTGTGACATTTATTCTGCTACTATAATTGTATTAAAATAAGTGTACTCGTACAGCGAGGCTCAACGCGGGTCTAGGTGCAGTGCCTTAAGGTTGTGCTCAGTTAATTTGTTCTACTTGTATCGGGGATCGTTATAAGTAGTATCCAGACACTAAGAATTTTAAAGTAGCAACGTCTAGTAGTGAGCTTGGGCTACTACAAAGAATATCCTAGAGACAGAAGTTAGATTGTGTGATGTGGCCCGGCTTGGAAGGTCAGAGACTTTACATTCTAGTATCAAAGCAACGGGTTCAACACTATACTTGTATGGTCTATATATTAGCATGAAATAGACGTGTGCGTTAAGTATTGGTGTTGTGCAGTGCTGAGTTTATTCTGCGTGGAAAACCATTGGTGCGCGATACGAAGTTGTGATGTATGCAAAAATAGCAATGCATAGGGGGTGCACACTAGAGTTTGTATGTTTAAAAAAATAATCCAAGGGAAAACGAAAAGAAAGGATTCTGACAAATTGTGCATAGCTTTCATAAAATTGTCCCATTAATTAGTCTAACAAATCTTGCTGACTACACTTTTTGAATAATTAACAACAATTGGTTTAGGGAAGGATCAACGCAAAGATTAAAATCATAGTAGGTGCACAAAGAACCTATAGTGAGGATGAAGAAATGGAAAGGATGTATGTTGGTATGGGTGTTGAAGGTACATAATATAATGGACATAAGGAAGGTTTAGAAGAGAGCATGAACTTGGCAGAGACCATAAAAAGTTTACAAAAGGACGTCCAAAGTTATAAAGATGTTAACAACACGCTTATGAAATCCAAGGAGGAACAAGAAGGCTTCAACATCAAGTTTCTACAAAGCTTGGACATAATTGAGAAAAAAGGTGGATAAGGAGACATAGACAAGTTGGCTAGGAAGACACAGATCTCATGATGAGGGAAGAAAAACAAAAAGTATTGGCAAGCATCTCCATCACTCTCCAAGATATTCAGTTGGGAGATCATGCAATAGTTTGAGTCCATCTCCTGTCAGAAAACATACAAGAAGGACCGGGGTGGATGAGCTATAGGGGGAAATGAATAATATCAAGCCTCCTACTTTTGATGGTGAGCATAAGAAGGATGAGGATGACGAGACTTGGTTGTTGGGTATGAGAAAATAATTCCATCTTCATAATTACTCCTCGCAAGAAGAAGGGTGAATTGCCATTTATCAACTCAAGGGAAAAGCATCAATGTGGTGGCATCAGTATGTGCAAGTGACACACATTGATGAGAAGAAGGTTACTTGGAGGGAATTCAAGCGATATTTTGAAAAGAAATATCTAACCAAGTGCTATTATGATAGGAAAATGAAGGAGTTCTTTGAACTCAAGCTCGGGAGCATGACCATATACAAGTACGAAAGGAGAATTTAGAGCTGTTGAAATATGTGCCTTTTATCACGGATGAACATGTGAAGATTCAAAGGTACATGAGTGGGATGCCATCATTTATTAGCGATAACATACAATATGATGATCCCAAGACATTGGAAGAAACTACAAGGAGAATTAAATGTCTCTATGACCATCAAAAGGAGAAGACCGACTTTCCAAAAGGATTGGGAAGACAAGATGAAAAGCAAGGTGGAACAGAGGAAGAAGGGGACTATGCCACCATTTTCATAAATATTGCACAAGGAAAAACAACTTCCAAGGAGCCCAGAATGATTGAGGCAATGGAAACCAGGCCAAGGCAACAACCAATGAAGTGTTGGGGTTGCGACAGAAACCATATGTTTAGAGATTTCCCTCAAAGAGGTGAAAAAGAGAGGATTGTGCACATTGTACGACAAGTTGTGACAGTTGAATACATGGGTAGAATTGTACCTAGAATTTACACAGCCTTGAAAAACAAGCAATATGAGTTTCAGTCGCACGTGATCGAAGTGGAAGGCTAGATTAATGATCAACCCATTCTTATTTGAATTGACTCGGGAGCTAGTCATAGTTATTTAGATCTTGAAATGGTAGAAAGATTCGAATTATCGAGAAGCAAACTTGGAAAACCTTGGTTGGTGCAATTAGCTACAAAGGAAAAAAGGAAAATTAATGAGATGGTCAAGGCATGTACAATGGAAATGAATGGACCACACACAAAAGTTGATTTGAATATCATACCTTTGGGCTCGTATGATTGCCTCATTGGCATGGATTGGTTGGACCAACATCATGTTGTTCTAGACTATTATAATAAGGCATTTACTTGCATGGATGAGCAAGGAAATTAGAGAACAATTCAAGGCATTCCAAGAGTTGTGACTATCAGAGAAATTTCATCCTTGCAATTGAAGAAACGTTATAGGAAAGGATGTCAAGTATTTGTAGTGCACATGGAGGAGGCACCTATGGATAAAGTGCCAAGTGTTGAATATTGTGCATTACTAAAGGAATTTGAGGATGTCTTTAAAAAAATACCAGGTTGCTACCAAAAAGAGATATCGGTTTCTCTATAAATTTGACGTCGGGAGCAGCTCTTGTATCCAAGACTCCTTATAGGATGAGTACGCCAGAGTTGAAGGAGTTGCAGATGCAACTTGAAGAGCTTCTGAAGAAGGGGTATATACACCCAAGTGTGTCGCCTTGGGGTGCACCAGTTTTATTTGTGAAAAAGAAGGATGGTACGTCGAGAATATGCATTGACTTCAAGCAGTTGAACAAGGTAACAATGAAGAACAAGTATTATTTTCTAAGAATAGATGACATGTTTGATCAGCTAAGGGGCGCAAGGATATTTTCTAAGATTGATCTCAGATCTGGATATCACCAAGTGAGAATAAAAGAGGAATACATCAGCAAGATTTCCTTCACAACTAGGTATGGCCATTACGAGTTCACAGTGGTGTCATTTGGGTTGTCAAATGCACCAGGTGTCTTCATGTGTTTAATGAATGGAGTTTTGAGAGAATACTTGGATAAGTTCATTGTCATATTTTTGGATGACATCCTTATTTACTCTAAATCTAAAAAAAAACATGAGCAACACTTGAAGATGGTGTTGAAGGTATTGAGGGAGCATCATCTTTATGCAAAGTTGAGCAAGTGCTCATTTTACCAGAGGCAGATTCATTATTTTGGTCATATCATTTTAGAGGAAGGAATAGTTATGGACCCAGCGAAGATAAAATCCATTGAGGAATGGACAACACCAAGAAATGTCACAGAAGTGAGATATTTCATGTGACTGGCAGGATACTATAGAAGGTTTATTGAAGGATTCTCAAAGATTATGCATCCAATCACATGCATGCAGAAGAAAGGTGCGTGATTTGAGTGGACTCTAGATTGTGAAAGGAGTTTTCATCACTTGAAGAGTTTGTTGACAAGTGCGCCAATTTTGAGAATTGTTGATCATGATGCAGACTTTGTTGTGTGCACGAATACATGAAAGGAAGGACTCGATGGAGTCCTGAGTCAGAATGGACATGTGGTATGCTACAAATCAAGAAATTTGAAAGAGCATGAAAGGATCTATGCTACTCATGATTTAGAATTGGCAGCCATAGTGCATGCCTTGAAGATGTGGCAACATTATCTCATGGGTAAAATATTTGAGTTGAAGACATACCATAGTGGTCTGAGGTATCTATTTGGACAACCAAGTTTAAATGCCAGACAAAGCAGGTGGTTAAAATTCCTTAGTGAGTATGATTTTGACATAAATCATATCAAAGGAAAAGAGAATAAGGTGGTTGATGCACTTAGCAGGGGAGTGCATAAGATGCATGCTACAACCATTAGCATGTACCAGGTAGATTTGAGAGATAGAATTTTAGAAGTTTCCAAATCATATCTATGTTATGTGGACATAAAGGTGAATTTACAGCAGGGTATGTCGCAACAAAATTTTGAAGGTTGTGAGTTGAGAGAGGATGGGATCCTCATGTATAGATGCAAAGTCTATGTGCCAAATGATTAGGAGTTGAAGGGCCTAATATTGTCAGAGATGCATAAGGTTCCTTATTCAAGACATCCAAGTTACCAGAAGACAATTTTCGTAGTCAAGAAACAATATTATTGGCCAGGTATGAAAAAGGAAGTTGTTGATTTTATTTCTATATGCCTTGAGTGTCAAAAGTTCAAAGTTGAGCACAAACATCCAGTCGGTTTGCTACAGCCTTTTCCCATTATTGAGTGGAAGTGGTAAGTCATAATGATGGATTTTATAACTAAGCTTCCTAGATCATCCAAGCAACATGATTATATTATGGTGGTGGTTGAAAACCTTACTAAAGTTGCCCATTTTATTCCAGTGAAGTCAACGCACAAGACAACCGACATTTCTGAAATATACATGCAAGAAATTGGTAAATTGCACAGTGTGCATAAGGCAATTGTGTCTGAAAAAGATCCCAAGTTCACTTCAAATTTTTTGAAGGTATTATTCAAAGGAATTGGGACAAGTCTGAAATTTAGCACAACATATCACCCTGAGATAGATGGACAAACAAAGAGGGTAAATCAGGTAATAGAAGATATGTTAAGGATGTATGTGATGGATAAGCCATCGAAATGGGAAGATTATTTTTATTTGGTAGAGTTCACTTACAATATTGGATATCAATCATCTTTAAAGATGAGTCCATTTGAAGCATTGTATGGTAGAAGGTGCAACACACCTGTGAGTTGGGATAATCCTGTAGACCGCGCAGTAGTTGGGCTAGATATGGTTTGGGAAATGGAAGAACAGATGGTAGAAATAAAGAAAAATTTAAAGGTTTCCCAAGACAGGAAGAAAATTTGCACAAATAAAGGCAGAACCCATGGAGAATTTAAAGTGGGTGATCATGTGTTTTTAAAAGTGAAACCCAGTTGCAGTTCCTTGAAGTTGGGAAAGTGTTCTAAGTTAGCAGCGCACTTTTGTGGGCCATTAGAAATCCTTGAAAGGATTGGTCCTATCGCATATATGCTTGCATTTCCTACATCCTTGAGTATTCATAATGTATTCCATGTTTCCTTGCTTAAAAAGTATGTACCCGATGCTAATCATGTCATTGATTGGAATGTGATTCAGGTGGAGAAAGAGGGAAACTTCTGAGTTCAACCAGTGTGCATATTGGATCGAAAAGTCAAGAAGCTCCATAACCGCGTAGTAGGACTTGTAAAGGTCCAGTGGGCCTATTACGGTCCTGAGGATGAAACCTAGGAACATGAGGATGTTATGCGGGAAAAGTATCTACATCACTTTGAAGACTTTGGAAATTTTGTAGTATACATGTGTATGTAATCCACTGAGGCTAATACATAAATAAGGGGGAGGGGAATGTAATACCCCTAGGCCAAACCCCAAATTTAAATGTATGTGTGTGTGTGTGTGTGTGTGTGTGTATAAGCTAGTGAGTTGTTGGTATCAAGTCTTGCATTTAGTTTTGTGCGCACATCCCATAGGTTGGTGATTGTGCAAGGATTGTGCATCAAAGAAAGAATGCACACATTTTATAGTGTAGCATGCACTTGTGTAAGTGTGTGAGGATGGAACACCAAAAGAAGAGTGCGCACATCTCAGATTTTTTCACACATCGGATTAAGTGCATAGTTTTGAGGCCAGAGAGCCTTTGTATATATGCTTGTGTTTTAAGGTTGGTGAGCCTGGATGCAAAAGGCCAGTGCGCATGTATTATAAATGTAATCACCCTTGATATTGTTAATATAATCACATCACTGCACATAGAATCAACTCATATGAAAAAGAGATGGGGGCCAAACTCCACAGAAAAGGAAAAAGGGGAAGCTTAAGTCAAACGAATATTTTATTAATATTTCTGGAATTTTAATTTATGGATATGTGTTTATCATAAGTTTCTAAGGTTAGGGAATGAGTCACCAAGTGGCTAAATATACTTCTGAAGGTGACAAGTGTCAAGTTGAAGGCATGCAATATATATTACTAGCCTTAGTGTAATTCAAGGGAGGATCACTCATTCAGATATCTCTCAGACGGATTTCCTCTACGAAGGAATACGTATTTTTTTGTAACCTATTGTCGTTTTCTTAACCATGTGCTTAGGCAAGGCTTGTTTACTATCGAAGAGGTGGGTTTTCAGGCCTATTATTAGTCTCTCCACATGAGATTTCATTGGGAATTGTTCCCTGGTGTGTTGGGCATTAGATACATGGCTCTGAGACTTCCTATCTAGCTTGTTGCTAAATCCCTGGAAGGGAAGCGGGACAGCCAGAGGACGGTTGAGCAAAGAAGGGAACACTTCCTGGGTTGGGACAGGCATGTGGTGAATGAGGGATCGTAGGCTAGTTACTGCAGTTGGCACCTTGGACAAAGTCTTTTGCTGAATATCAGACCATATAGTGGCGATAAGAACCCTTTTTCCTATGGAGTTTAATCCCAACTCAGGGGTGACCTGTCACTGAAAGATTATGAGCGACAGATTCTATGCCTGGGAGGAACGTCTGAGTCCTCCACTTAGTTGGTGACTTTTCATAAGAGATAAGTGTCCTTCAGAGGCTTGTTTAATTGTTGTGTGCTCTAATGTTATATTTTAAATGGGTTTATCTTTTGTGTGAATTTGCATCTGCATATTGTGGTTAACTTTGTACA
>JASDQU010241537.1:87690-108515 GCA_032191745.1 Picea mariana
GGTTTAACTTTTAACAATTCAACTATTCGTTAGTTGTGAATATAGGAATGGAACTAGAATAACAACATATCCAAATGATACCTCATACTATTTGAAACTTTACCATCACAAGGCAATGACCACATTCATGAATCTTCACCCCATATGTTTTTTCATATAAATAAATATAAACTCAAATGACATAAGAGAGAATGTTTTTGCAAAGCATTATAAAGTAAAGAATGGACACACAAAAACACATGAATCATTTCAAACAAATTTGTGACTATTGTTCCATGTAATATTTTGAATGGAATTTATATATATCAGGTTGTTTCATTTGAGACCCGGAGGGCTCTGCGGCTAGGGTTTACTAGCCGCATCCTAGAAACCATGGCGAAGGAGAGGGCAGGTGTGGGTGAACGAGGGCGAGGACGAAGGGCACTTCCATGGCGTCCGCGGGAGAGGGAAAGGGTCACGACCAGAGGTAGGCAGGCCCTGCGGTGCGGCGAGGTGTGACGAGGTTTAGGGAGAGTGGGTTTTTGCGGTGGTGGCAGAGGTCTTTTTTCTGCGGGCTCTGTGGAAGTGGTGGCTTCAACAATGACATTGGCGCGTGGACTCTGCGGTTGGCGACGGAAACGACTACAGAGGCGGCCTTCATTTTTCGGGGCTGAGTTTCTCCCCGTTTTTGCCAAAGTTGGCTATATTGATTTAACATGGTTTTTCGTCATCTCTTCTGGCTCCTCTTCTTCCTTGGATTGAAGGGGTATTGGAATAGAGCTTTGAGGTCCACACTAGGGGCGTGCGGTGTTCTACAACACTTTGAGGTCCTTCGGGGGCGTGCGGTGTTGGATAAACACTTTGAGGTTCTTTGGGGGTGTGCGACTTCTGGTTAGATCTTTTTCGGGTTTTTGTTGGGGTTTATCCCTGGTTTTGTCTCACATTTTGTAGCCTGTGTGCTGGTTGATTAAGAATCCGTGCTTTACAACTTGTGTGTTGGTTGATTGAGAATCCTTGCTTGCAGCCTGTGTGCTGGTTTGATTAAGTATTCCTTGCAGATGTAAATGAGATTATACATTAATATAATTTCGAGTGAATTTTCTATTGGAAAAAAGGTTGTTTCATTTGTACTTTTGTGTTAAACACTTAGGTGTTAAACTCTATTTTTCGACACTAGTAATTTTCATGGATTAGTGATGGAATGAGGATGATCACATCATTTATATATATACACATGTCAAGTTGTTATATCATATCTCATGTTTCAAATCTAAGATACGTTTCAAGTTTCTTACAATGAAGAATGAATGTTACTCAAAAAAATTGAATGGGTTAACATATATTTTTCAATTTTCTAAAATTTGAAACATGCACATTTTTGTACCTTTTAGATGTTTATTTTTGTATTTTAGTTGCACTAGATTTTTTCGTTATGTGTTTGTTTCCGTATCCAATCATATTCATACTAGAATCTTGCTACTATAGTCTAGATCATATGAAACTATGAATATGGGTGGATCCCCTATGATTCCATTCTTATATGTTGAATGCAAAGCTTGCATGTAACAAAATATGAAAAATTAGTAAATTATATATGGAATTAGAGGACATGTATGACTATTGCCACTATCATGTAAAGATTGTCACAAGTCCCATAAGAATGAGATGTAGCCACAAAAGAGGGCTTCTTTTTGGGAATTGCTTATTCATCTCATTGAGCACCATCCTACACTCCTCTGATCTAAGTGAACTAATTATAGTTGTCCTTTTGAGTATAAATATTAATATACATTGGTATGCCCAATTTTTTTCATTATATCTCAAATTTATATGATCCTTGCTACCATTCCCAAGGCCAAACATTAGAACAATGATAAATGCTAACCTGTATGGTTCACTGAATTGGAAGAGGTAATTAATTGGTGACAATGACTCATAGGGTGTTTTCTATATTTCTTATTGTATTTTATTTATCATTGCTATGAGCTCTCTACATCTCTTCTATGACAATGGATTAAGAACAAAATCAAAGAACATGAAATATTGTAGAGAACATACAAATATACTATTGAAAGAAAAACACTGTAGTGAAAAAGAAATTCTATTAATGAATCAAATGGTTAAAAACACTACAATATAGAAGGGAGACATGTGCAGGGAGATTGTTTTAGATCCCAAAGGAAATAAGGAATTATGTTTTTTACGGGGGATCGATTTTTCCACCAATAATGAGGAAAATACAGTAGCACCATATCAAGGTTTCATTTTGCTCAAGACTAGAGGGATATCACAAGGTCTTCACTCAATGAACCTATGACATAACACTTGCGTTCGTGGGATATTAAAGAATACCCCTAATTTCACTAGATATTGATAAATACCTCCAAAAATCCTTTTGTTGAACCCCCCTCCCAATACATCTTTCCACTAAAATAAACCCTTATTTTTACTAGATATCCCTTTTTGTAATACCCCTGTTTCCCCCAGCTTGTAATTATAATTATATTACTGCTAGAATACTATGGACATATTTGTTATGTGTTGATTTGGGAAATGTTGAACCTTTGCTAAATAAGGTAATGTGAATATTTATGTTATTAATGTAAAAGGGAAAATGTTGAATAACTGTTGAAGGGTATTGCCTATACATGTTATTATTTCATGAGAGGGAATGGTGAGAGGAACAATGAATGGTTGAGATGACCCCTGCCAGGCAATACTCTGCTGAATTAAAAATTTTCAAACCCAAAACTGCCCTCCGCTCTAGAAAAATTTAATTACCATTCAAGTTGATGGTTGGTTGGTCCTCCTCAGAAATCAATGAGAGTATGGGCATAGTACCCATCTGGAAGTTTATGATCTGACCCACGAATTGGGGGATTTGACCCACAAAATCTTGCTAAAGAAGGCAAGAAAGAGAGGAAAATTGTGGGCATAGGAGGGAGGACACACACAATTGAGTATGGGGACCAAAATCTGAGGGGAGAGGAGTGTGAGAAACTCTTCTAGTTCTGAGAAAGCATAGGGAAATGAAGAAGTACATTTTCTGGGTGCAGGAACTATTGACAACTGTCTTCAAAACAAGTTGATAAGCGGGGCTACTAAATTTTAGAGATTGGTTGAGCAATCACAAAGTAACTAAGAGGAGAGGGCGTTGAGGGATTGCTTGGCAGTGAAAGGCCTCCCTTGTGCCGTGACAACTGTTGAAGCTCTTTATGGAAAGAGCAACCCCCTTGCTTGGTGGATTGAAAAATTTGCTTGTTGAGTTCCTGTAGGTGAAGGAGAGTGGCCTTCATCTTTTCTCATATGCCAAGTAAAAGAATTTCATGTCATGGCATCATACTCTGGAAAGGGGGTGGTCAACTGTGAAAACATCAAGAGCAATTGTGCCTATGGTTGGGTGGAAAGTGGCACACCCTTTAGCACTTGCCAACGATTTCTAAATTTCATATAAGTGTTTTCTGTACCCTGCAATTCCATGAAAAGTTTATTAAATTTTATGGAATTCATGTGTTAGTTATTTGAAGAGTTTTCCATCTTATTCAAAAAGTAGAATTATCACTCTAATTATTTGGATGGCTATGAAATTTGAAATAGGATATGGGAAAACACATTCTGTTGTTCTTCTTCTACATGTCTTTGTTTTGAAAGGAAGGTTGTTAGTAATTGTTTTTCACTCAAAGCATGAGCAAAATGTTGGTTGGCCACTGATAGTAATTTATGTGGAAAAAACCTTAAGTTTTTAGTAAAAGATTGAGCCACTAAATCCCTCACAGAACAATTGGGTAATAGGAAATGCAATTGCTGATATAAACTTGAAGATCGATCAATTGACCTTGGCCACTCTATTGGCTTGGAAAATCTTCCAGGCTTCAGAATTATAGAAAATTTCAGATCTTTGTTTGACCTTAGGAAAATAGCTCAAATATTGAAGAGAGGCAAAGTGTGTAAAATAAATGACAAGGAAAGAAGGAGAAATAAAATTCAAGTTCCTAATTTGAAATAAAAAGAAATTGGGAATTGGATGCATTGTGATTAATTAAGTTTCATGAGTATTTGGTAAGAAAGTAAATTTTACTTGGAATTACACAGCAAATTAATGTCCAAAGGGGAAAGATTTGGAAATAGTAATTATTCCCTGAAAATAGCAGAGAATTTCATGTAAATAGGAGATTAATAACTTCTAGTAAAAATATACTTTTATCATGGAGGATTTTATTTTCAAGAAATGTAATATCGTGGAAAATAATTTGCATGAAATTATATATGTATTTATATGTTTTCTGGGCAAATTTGAATGAATGGTAAAGACTGGTAAACCCTTGTAAATTCCAAAGATACCAATTAAATGTTTTAATAATTGGAATAATGAGTTGAGAATGACATATATTAAAAATTGTGATTTGTCGTCTGCGTGTGAAAAATGGGGAGCTTCGCTATGCATAGGTCACACTCATGGAGAAATTATAATAAGATATTTTAATTTTCATCATTTTAATGCCTCGAAATATATATATACCCTCTTATTTTTCCTCAACTTAAACAATTATAAATATTATTATCACAAATCCTTTTATTCCAGAGAACAAAGAAGGGATGAATTGATTTGATTACAATGGACTATGGTGTTATTGTTAAATATTATAATATCGAAGATTAAAATTGAACCCCTTTCGGAGTTGATTGTAAGAGGAAATAGATAGGAGCACACAATTGGAGTGCGATAGCCTTAGTATTATAGGCTATATACACATATTTTATAGTAACAAACATTTTCCTTTCGGAGTTGACTGTCGGAGGTTGGAGATGGGAGCACATGAATGGAGTTCGAAGCTTTCAGAGCAATGGCTTGAATGTTGTAAGGATTATAAAATTAAATATTAAATCCAACCGTTTCAAAGTCTAGCCATCCGAGTCAAGGGAAGGGACCGCTTGAATGAAGTGCGAAGCTCTCAGAGTGATGGCATAAGCATTATATGATTTTAAATATACTATAATGTTAATAAATGCTCTTTCAGAGCTGGTTGTCGGAAAAACGAGAGAATCTCACACAAATAGACTCCGAAGACTTCATAGTGTGATGGACCGAGTGTAGTAAGATTATAAATATGTTACAATATTAACCCCCTTTCTCTTTCTAGAGCTTGACCACCGGAGAAATGAAAAGGGTGTACATGAAGGATATCCGAAATACCCGAGGTAATAAGATATTAAATGAAAATATAATTCCTTGTTCCTTTTTAGAGTTTAGCCGTCGGAGAAATGTGAAGGGTGCACGTGAAGGATGCCTGAATTATCTAAAATAATATAATGTTAAATATATTATAATTCCCTTCCTTCCCGATATATATATATATATATATATATATATATATATATATATATATATATATATATATATATATTAGAAGCGAGGTCTTGTGATTTATATGTTAATCAAGGTTGCAAACCTAAGTGTATTATAGTTTAATCAATTATATTATATTATAATATAATTATGTTATAATGTGATTAATTAAATTATAAGAAAAATCATTATAAGAGTGGTATTTGAATTAATACCAAAAACCCTTTTTGGGATGAGAAATTCCCAAGGGAAAGAGAGAGAAAGTAAATCCTCATTAATTAATGGGTCGATATATCATCCTAAGTAAAATATATTTATGGGGGGTGTTTAATTAATGAAAATTAATTACCACAATGAGGATTAAATAATTGAATGTTGAGGAGTGGTATTTGAAGAAAATGTTGATTAAGTAACTTAATCAGTTTATAAGAAATGAACTAGTGTCAATCTATGGTCGAGCAAGATTTTTTACCCTATGGTGATGTGGCACGTTGTGATGGGTCCACGTGTCAAGTGGATGTTGAGACACGTGTCATGTTAAGAGATAGGTACACGGTAGTAGCGACGACCAAGGTGGCAAGTGTAACACCCCACCGTCACGACAACAAGCTCCGTACAACAGGTCAATTTTTTTTTTAAAGCTGCATTAGGAAAAAAAATAAAACATCAATAAACATGGTGCTCGAGGAATCATTTGCATAACTCATCATATAACATAACATTTCCATTTTGCACAAGCAGTCTGTAGTCTACTATAATCATTTGTTAATAAATTCATGGCGCAATAAAATTTGTTAATTCCTCATTCGTTAGTATATTGATGATGCACGCAAGGGTTGCTAACCCATCACATGACCACATATGTGAAGGCATAAGGTGAACGACTCTACACACAAGTTGCGTAAGAAAAACTAAATGCAAACATAAATTAATCATTGCCTAGAGTTGAGGCACGAGAGTATCGTTAATTAATTCATTGCGCAAGATCTAAGGTCTGACATTCAATCACAAATGAATAACTTATCACCCGCAAGTAGTCTAAAGCCTCTAAAATCATTCCTTACATCACGGTTTCACTGCGCGTGAGGCGTCTAGGGACTATCATCACTTACGCTAAATTTACACGCACAAGAACTCTAACTTCTAATCCATCTCATCATCAACATGGACTGCGCAAAAAAATCTAAACCACAAATCAACAATCATCATTTTAAGCTCGGGAGCAAAGGCGTCATTCATTTAACTCGGTGCACACATTCCATCTATTACTATCACTCTTGATACTGCAATTTTTGTGTGCATTTGCATATATCCATTATTAGTGGCGCAACAAATTTAATTACTAAGCTAGTCATCATCATACAAGGTAACCAAAGTTAGTGACCACCTAAAGTGATGCATTCTTTTAAAAGGGTAACATACCATTCCATAGGTGACAAGGGGGATTGCCCCAACCACATAGCATTGAAGGTGAAATTAAGGTGAATACAACCATAAGCCACATGGTACAAGTTAAAAAAAATAACTTACATCTTAAAGTTCATCATCAATTTTTGTTTGGATTCCAGCACAACATGCATGCCATCA
The DNA here is from genome assembly GCA_032191745.1 of Picea mariana. NCBI lineage: Eukaryota > Viridiplantae > Streptophyta > Pinopsida > Pinales > Pinaceae > Picea > Picea mariana. Next base: position 94,604 of record JASDQU010241537.1, read on the forward strand.
TTTATGAATATAATAACACTGAAAGTGAATACCATTATTTATAATTAATAACAATGAAGGTGATTGCTATCATTTATGATTAAAGGGTGAATAAAAGGTGAATTCCATAATTTAATTAAAAGTGAAAGCCATCTCTTAAAAATATAATTAACAATGAAAGTGAAAATCACCCCTTTTTAAAAAGGTGAACGCCATCAATATACAACAATTTTTTTTAAAGTATAAAAGCAATGAAAGTGAAATTCGTTTTTCTTTGAAAGTGAACGCCATCAATATACGACAATTTTTTTAAAAGTCTAAATAGCAATGAAGGTGAAAATTGCCTCTTTTTAAAAAAGGTGAACGCCATCAATATACAACAATTTTTTAAAAGTATAAAAGCAATGAAAGTGAAATTCGTTTTTCTTTGAAAGTGAACGCCATCAATACATAACAATTTTTTTAAAAAGTCTAAATAGCAATGAAGGTGAAAATCGCTATAAAAAATGATTAAATTCGTTGTCAACAGTAATCAATATTGCTATTCAAATGCAATCAAATCGTAGTGGTAAAGGCTGGGTGAATTCGTTGTGTCAAAACTGGGTAATTTGCCAAGAATTCGTGGTGTAAAAAGGTTGTTCAATATGCCAAAATCACAGTGTAAAATATGGGTAATAACTTCAAGAAAAAACGTGGTGTAACTGCTGTGTACTATGCCCATAAATTCATGATGGGATTACTGTGTAATACACCTAGAAATTCATTACCAAGCCATCCAAATTACTGTTTAAGAATTGGGTAAATAGCTGTGTAAACCTAGGCGAAATCGTTGTCTAAGAAGAGGGTAAAAGGGTTGTGTTTAGAGCATGTCTAAATTCGCTGTCATACATTGTTTAGAGCACAATAATTCATTGTAAGGCATATGTAGATTCCCTGTGTTTTATCATAAAAAAAAAACTGCAGTCATATGTATACAATTCACAGATATATCATTAAAATAAATGCAGACATATCATTAAAGGAAAAACAAAGCAAGCATATCATTTAAAAAAAACACAAAGATAATCATTCACAATGAAAGCGCAAAGATTAATCATTCAACATTGAATCAGTCAAACACATAGATACTCATTCACAGGAACGCAAGGATTAATCATTCAACAATGAATCAATCAACGCAGAGATACTCATTCACAAGGAGTGCGCAAGGATTAGAGATTAATCATAAAAGAAAAATGCAGAGATAAGTAAGGGGTAGATAGCTGGGCGAAAATTTATCCTTCACTTAGTATCCATGCGTAGGAAAGCAAGGCATTTAAATCTCAGTCTTAAACACCGAAGTGAAGAAGTCGATTAGGCTCCTGACCGACTTCTCAGGCACAGACTAATAACTTAAAGGATAAGGGACAAAATACAAATAAACAATTTTTCTTCGTATTAAATCAATAAAAACAAACGTAGAGAAGCCATTGCAATTAGAGTTTTGGTTCTCCAGAGGAAATAAATTCAAAATATAGTGAGCATAAGGCTAGGATGAATTTAAGTTCTCTGATCATAAAACGCTAGGCTCATCAAGACAATTTGCTGAAGATTAAAAATGAAATCTCTGGGTAGTGTTACGCTCAATAAAACATAAACTTTAACACAATAGAAGTACATTATTGAAGGCGCAGGATCAATATTTAAACTACCATTCAATACAAATATACACATGTGTATCGTAGCCAAATGCGAAAGCTCCAAAGTCATTGTCCTGCGCGCACTCCGTCCAGCTCCCGCTTGCAACCGATGTGACCTCACCAGTACCTCCCAACCAACGCTAGGGGTACTCTTCTTTCCCCTGAGCCCCCTGAGTCGCAGAGGGGACACACATACAATACCAGAGAATGATAACACCCAGTTCGCCTCGCAAGGTCGAGCTACCACTCGTTACCCGAGCTGGGTATCCCAACTCCCACAAGAGAAAGTTCAGTCTAGATAAAATTTCAGCAACGTAATGTTACACAAACCAGATGTGTTCCATACTCCTCTTCCATGCTTTTTATATAGTTTTCAAGTAGTTAGTTTCCCAAAATTCTCATTAGATTCCTTTTTCATTAATTAATTAGGAAAAATCTCCCCCGTACACATGTCGCTCGATCCCATAGTTGCACCAGAAAATCAATTTTCTTAATTAATTAAATATTCCTATTTCCCTCATCCACCTAAGAGAATTCCTAAAAATGCTCCTGAGTGTCCCAAAATTCCCTTACAATTCTTAAATGACTTACGCCTTACTTAATTCCTAGTTGAGTTCATAAATAGAAAGTTTCAAAGGCAAGATTCCTTACTAAGTTACACATTCAACTTTTTCTTTACATTTCCCCTTTTCTTTAAGTTTCCCTTTTTCCTCAAGTTTCCTATTTCTTTTAAGTTTCCCCCTTTTTCCTTTTTAACTAAAAAAAATCAATTTAGCAAGTGTAGATAAAACAACCATTTACCCTTTTTCCTTTTTAATTAAAAATTAATTTAACAAGTGTAGATAAAAACAACCATTTACCCGCTTTACTTTTTAACTAAAAATTAAATTAGCAAAAGTAGATAAAAACAACCATTACCCCCTTTTTTTTAAATTTGATTCTCCAATATAATTTTTTTTTTTTAATTTAATAAATAAAGTTTGAATTTCTTTACCCCCTTCTTGTTATATGTCTAAATATTTTTGTTTAGGGGTTCTGCTTAGACCTAGGTTTTACATTCACTAGGTTGGGCGACATTTTTGTTTTAGGGAAAAAATTGTTTTTAAACTTTACTTATCATATCATTCATTTTAAGGCCGACTAGGTCCTAAAGAGGCATAGTTTTTTAGGCACTATGTTTATTGACTTTCTAGTTAAAATTGCGACGTGCCTTTCTGGACGCATTACATGCTCCAAGGGTGCCACTCACCTCTTTCCATTTTAGTTGCGTGACGTGCCCTTCAAGACGCACTATGTGCTCCAAGGTGCCACTCACCTCTTTTCATTTCTTTGTGCGACGTTCCCTTCAGGATGCACCACGTGCTCCAAGGGTGCCACTCGCCTCTTGACTGAATTTGGTAGACATCAAACCCCTGGAGTCAATACTCCGCCAGGTGATCTTGTGGGAGACTAAGGGCCTCTAAGGAATAAGGCCCCTGCCTTATTACACGCCCCTTAGAATCATCATGAGAAATTGTCATAGTATGCCCTCACGATATCGTGGGTCTTCTCGAACTAGGTAATCGCTAACCTACAATTCGAGCCACAACAGGTGCGCTAGTAGGCTGTGGTAGGGCTGCTGCCACACCTCTCTCTCAATGTCTCTGGTTGTCATGTGTGACCCCTCTACTCCAAATGCAAGTCTGGTTGGCAAGCTATCGTCAAATTGCATCCATCAACGAATCATGTCAGCAATAATCATCAAGCATCATAACATCTAATCATATGTACATATGTCACATCAACAAAATTCAAACACTAATAGTCCACTCCCTAACTCGATCCGGAGTCCAAGGGGTTTCATCGATGCCTCTGCACCCTCAATGTCCAGAGTCCTGCACACTTAGGAGAACCCAGTCAATAGCACCTGTCGATGCAAATATTACAAAAATGACATAACATCAAATCCACAATGTCTCATAATCATAATCAAAATAACCAATAGTAAAATGAACCAGATCACTTGCACGCAAGTGTCCTCAAAGAATAAGTTCGCTCAATGTGCGCAAGAGCGGGAAGTTATAGCAAGTGAGATTCAATCTCAGTTGTAGATCTCCAAGGGCCCCACATAAGCTATATGCAGTTGGAACATGAGAAGGGTCATTAACCGTCGTGCGAGTTAGCATGTCTGAAGTAATCGAAGTTGTTGATGTCCCAACCCTAAGGGTCGTTGGATTTGTAGGCTAGATCTGTTGGAGTGTGTGTAGTCAGAGAGAGTCTTTCGAAGGGGATTAGGTGCAAGAAATTTGCTAACCCCGATGGGAGGACTCCGATGAAGAAGCAAATCTCCAAACTAGTGGACGGTGGAGTCAGATGTTTCAGGTGGCAGATGCCACGTCAGTGCCATGTCGGATGGCACAAGTAATGGGGAACCACGTGGCACTAAAGATGAACTCAATGAATGAAAGTTCAGAAACTTTAGAGAGACTGTAACATCTGATCTAGAGCTCAGTTCTGAGCACAATTATAGTCGTTGGAAATCTCTCGATGAGCATAAGATGATGGTAGCCTCTAGATAAGGCTTTGAGATGGTTAAGAAAAAGAGAAAATTTAACACTCCATCCCTTAAAAAGGTACTTAGGGGGGTTGGATGTCTTACATAATGGTATCAGAGTGAGGTTACAACACTAGGATTGGATGGGCCAGAAATCAGTCCTAGGAATGGTATAACAAGACCAAGACAAGCTTGTTAGAAAGAGTTCCTCTGCTTTGGAAAAGTTTATCTATTATATGGATAAGCTACTTAATTGAAATTTCATTTTAGAATTTCTAAGAACATAAAAGTTACATGCTGATTTGCAGCAGAAGGAGCATATTGTTTCTTTATGATAACTACTCCTATAGGAGTTGGGGATATGCTGAAAAGCAATAATGGTTGAACTTGAATGTGAACGAATGGAAATGGAAGAGTCTTGTTAAGGGATGCTTAATCCCAAAGTATGGATGAACTAGTGATTGTAATGTTACATTTAAGTATGGGAAGTTGGAGCCTTTGACATCTATGATGGTTTTTTTATATGAGGGATAAGACCCTTACAAAAAATTCTGTGTGGTAAAGGAATCTAGTATGGGTTGTTGGAACCCTAGCAATGATAATTGTTGTTAAAAATAATAATAATAAAATAAAAGAGACTAATCCCTATATGTATAAATCCTCATTACTAGGGGACTGATGGGAAACTGTAAGGTCAATTTACTTAACCTATAATGAATGAAAATTGTTGCTGGAATAACTTAGTTATGCAATTGGACTATTTCTAGTCCTCCTGGAAGAGGTAAGGTGATATAAACACATGAACAAGTTTATGAGCTCATGGTTGTAATAAGAGAATGTATATACCTATTGACCTAAAAGCATGCTTATGCAAGTGAATACAAAAGGAAAATAGCTAGAATACATATGCACTGTAGGCATGGGTAAAATGCTTGGTGAATGAGGATAAGCTGGAATGCATATGGAAAATATTGAGCATGCATATAACATGCATATAGAGTTATTATAGTATGTTATTGGATGTAAAATATGGTGATGTCATAGATCATATGGTTAGTGATGATCTGATTATAGCAACATAAGTAAAATGATGATGATATTGATTGGATATTACCTTATGAGGATAAGGTAGATTGGTTAGTGAAATGCTAATTCCGAATGTCGAGACATTTCTAAATGACTAGTGGGTCAGATTGACATCAAGAGGTGAATGGTATCCATATAGGTATGGCTTGGTATGCTCATTGGAATATTGAGAGGGGTGGGGGCGGGGATGGGTCAATATTAGTACTTTATTACCACTTTTAACCATAATGTGTATTCTTAAACTTTCTGAGCCATATTCAACATTTTAACATTATCATTTAATGTATCATCAAAAGTATAAATCAACCATGAACAATAAGCAATCACAAATACATAGTACACCAAAATTTTACGTGGAAACCCAATGTGGGAGAAAACCACAAAATGATTTTCTTACATGTCAGAAGAAATACATTCATAGGAAGCACCAACTTCCTTATTTTCTAGCTACAACTGGAAGGAGGCTCCAACCCTCTTGTTTTTAGGCTCCAACCTGAAGGAAACTCCAACTCCCCAATTCTCCAACACCAACCAGAAGGAGGCTACAACCCCCTTTCATTGTTCCGTCCAACCACCCATAAATATAAATGTACAAAATCCGTCACTACCAATGAATCAATCAACATGTTACCGATCTGTCACTATTACTGCCACAACCTGTCACCGCTTCTATACTTCATCAACTCCACTCAAATCCTTATGTTTGAAACCCTCATACCAAGATCCAGAAGAATGTATTCCAAATCAAATACTCATGAACTAATAAGACATTTCGGTGCTAGACTACTGCTAAATATATACCCTAACATACATAGTAAACCATACCTCTCAAACTATAGTTAACCTGATGGATTTCACCTTTTGAAATTTAGTTTTCTCAACAAATCCATGCCTTGTGCTCTGCAAACTCGCAGATGTCCATGCTCTATCCCATTGTGGATCACAAATGTATGCACCCTACTTCCTTTGCAACTCATAGATTCCTTTGCTTCTTTGTGCATCCACATTTTCCTTCACTGAAACCTACGTATGTATTTGCTTTTACTTCATTGCAACTCATGGATGTGCGTGCTCTTCCTTCATTGCAACTCAGGAAAAACCTAGAACAATAAGCTCAACTTTGTCCCTTCGGCTCCTGCAACTTCTCTCTTAATTGAACTTCACTGCCTCAGACTCACTACTTCAGATCTGTCAATAATACCTTCCCATAACACTTTAAAACATAGATATTCAATACGCTCAATAGATGTTAATAAGAGTCTCTTAAAGTCTTATTTATACTTTTTAAGTGACTTCCTTTAGGGGTTATCTTTTAACTGTTTTACCCCTTTTTGTTATTTTAGGGATAACCCACACTTCTTATTGCAACCACTTTACCCTTAATTAAATTCTTGTTGCAACTACTTTACCTTTAACAAATGACCTGTAACTTCTTGTTGACCTTCTAGGGGCTTCTAGATCCATTCTTCGGGGTCCTCCAACTTTACAAGGCCATAACTCCTCAACCGTGAGGAACCATGTGGCGTACCACATATCATCAGAAACAACATGATGTGTACTATCCATCCATGAATGAGTTACCTGTATTTACATTGTCCTACATGTCCTTTTTCCTCGATAAATTGCAGGTTTCATAACCATACCTTCGAGGCTTCTTGACTTCTTCAAGGGTTGACATCAATGACAACCAATCTTTCAAAAATGCTCAAGTAGTAGTGAGAGAGAATCTAGAAAAGGATTCCCTTGATAAAAAGGTTTGTTGACCAAGAATGGTTTGATGCATGAAGAAAAACTAGATTGGTTATCTTGTTTCCTTAGGCACTGTTGAAATTGCCCAGATTGTATTTCTAGGTTGTGGAATACTTTTATAGCAGTTGAGGCAAGAATGTTTTCTTGTTGGTTGTTGTCATGTAGAAAGGGAAACATAATGATGAATATGTTTGCAAGACTTGCCACGTGAATGATTGTAAGCTCTCAACATAAAGGGAAACATAGTGTTGAGTACTCCTATGAGACTATCATAATAATGGCTGTAAGATCTCTATGAGGAAGGATTTAGAAGTTTGAAATATCCATGTGTGTGAATGACATGGAAAGAGGTGCAAGCAGTGAACTTGCATGATGAATATTTATCTATGTTTATATATGCTTGAGTGCATGGATTGAATGCGTTAAAAGGTTTCCTAGTATAAATACTGATATTAAGACCCAACATATATGAATGAATGATATAAAAATGTGCAAGTGATGCACATGTATGATGTATGAGTATATGTATATTAAAGGCACGATATGACTGCCTAAATAAGTGAAATGTAAGGCAAGAATTGCACTTGCTAGGATTGAATAAATACCATGGATGCATGGTTGACTCTATTTTGAAGAGTTGTGACTATTTTTTTTTGAATAATAGCCTGAGGGGGATGTGTTCCATTTCCTCAAGAAAGGATAGTCTAAATTGATGAATGAGTAAATGAGCAAGGACACTCTGTTGTCATGATAGAAGGCAACATGATTATGCTTTTAAAGACTGCATGTAAATGATTGTGAACAATAATGAACTAATTAATTTTCAATAGATACGGAAATGAAACTATAAAGTGCATATGGTGGAAACACACACACTGCATGATAAAGCATGTGATTAAAGCACAATGTGAATGCAAATTGATCGAATAAATGTGCACGTTTGAATGCACAATATGAATACATAATAGAGATGCACGCTAATAATTCCTTATGGAATATTAGGTAAGAATCTGAAATGACAAAGCTAAGGCAGACTCGAGGTTGAGGTCATATCAGATAGTGATGGATATGCAATAAGGAAGTTGCATGATGAGATAGTTCCATGTGGAGGAATTGTGTGAAGACTTTGTCAAGAGAACATAGTCATAATCTTAATGAATGATGGAAAATTAGACAATAGACTATAAAGTCTATTTGTACAAGTATACTATATTACATTTTAATATAGTATACAAACCTGATTTTCTCTTTGGTGAATGTGCACAATGCACTAGTTCTTAATTTGTGGGAAAAATCTTGTTGTTGTGGCATGTTGAATTATCTAGGGAAGTCAAGATGAAACCTAGCTAAAACTGCTCAAGGAACAAAGTTGAGAAATCCCAAGAGGGACATATTGCTTAAGCAAAGGAGGAGGAAAGGAGAAACACTTCCATCACTCCGAAAACTTTGATTTGCTTAACAAAGTTATAAACCTTAAAAAAGAATAGTTGTGAAAGAAAAGGAAAATAAACAAATAAATATGTTTAAATGAATAGGCTTGGTTGAGCCATGTTAAGTAAATGAAATAAGGCCTTGGAAATAACTCAGCTGAATTGAAAAGTTCTAGACTGTGTAGGAGGAGTTGGAAAAGAGGGAAGAGTCCCTTAACCCATTTTCTTATTGTTTATTGTGTTTCTCTGGGATGATAAACTAATATGTTGATGGATGTACGATACCCAATAATTGAATTATTTTTATGGTTTCACTAGTGAGCACATTGAGGAGTAATGTGATGAAGTACATATAGATATGCTAGGACATATCTGATAAATATTGCTGATTTAGATGATATGTGTGTGCATTTTATTTAACATGACAAATAATATGTTTGTGACTGTGATGGTGCCTGTTAAGTGTAGGAAAATACTGGAGCTGCTGAGGAAGGATAATTTCCAATGGTTAACAACCTCAGGGAGAGGATAAATGTAAGAGGGCTGCTGCTAAAATATTGTTGAAGGACTTTGGGAGTTCCCATGAAGCACCACTGAGTAATTAATATCCAGGAGGGTGTTGACAACCATAACAGGTATACAATACATCATGGTCATGTGACATGAGAGTTGAAAGGGAATTAGGTAAGAATCCCTTATGAAGTATTTTATTATCTTAATGATATGCGAATAATATTGAGTAGTTGTTGTATGCCATTGATACCCAAGCAGGGTAAGATTTAGGAAAGAAGAATCTGAATAATAGAGAGAGGAAATATACACTAGTCGAAGATGATTAAAATTCTTGCAAGAAAATTCATGAACAAAGTGTCATGAATACAACGACCAATCGAGAATGATTGGGAACAAAAATGATCATAAGTAACATGTTGATTAATGCATTGAGGAAATTCATGTTTGCATGAGAGGGCATATAATGGACTGCCCATTATGGAAAGAAGGACCTTCCAATATTCTACATAGTGGTAATAATAGTAAAGAAAAGAATTGGGTGGCCATGAATGTGGGCACCTTGGTTACTAGTGAAGAAATAATTGATTGAATGCATTCATATAAAGTTTTAATTTCATATCATGATAAAATGATTTGAGGTCATGATCAGTTGTGGTAGTGAGCATACTCTTGCTGTAATGATAAATGCAGATAAAGAGGCCATGTGGTAAGAGGTTGGCTGAGTTCCAATACTCCTGGGTAAAGTGCCTAATATAAAATGTGGTAATTTGAGATCAATGCAAGGGTGCATTGTGTGTGAATGTGACCATGGACATTAGCACACTGATTAAACTCATTTAATGTTTGATTGCATTTGGAAAAGTTTGGATGCTGAAATGATGCATGTGTAAGGAAGAATATTTCCTTTTTCTTTATATCATTGAATATATAAAAGTTATTTAAATGTTAGTATGCACAATTATGAAATTTTCATGAGCCACTGCAAGTGTGCAATGAAAGTATAATGTGCATGAGAAATAACAACGGCTTGGCTTTGTGAGTATTGAAATTGCAGGAAAGAAGGGTCTTGGATAGGGCAGTGTTGTAAGCCCATAAGGAAGACTAATGCTTAATGATCCAAATTGGTGTGAGAAGGAGTATCTCATACTTGTGAATCTAGTTTTGTGTGGAACAGATTTGAAAATAAAAATGTGGAATTAGAAATCTGTGGGTAGCAGATTTGAAAATTTTGATAAATCGATGATAATATCTCATGATTAATGTATGCATGTGATACATATGAGATGGAATATCTTTCCTGGAGGGACAAATTATGGTTGTCAAGCTGAAAAGCATGGAAAAATGATACTATTGTGACATGAGAAACATGTGATAAGACATGATCACCATAAAAGACGTTGTGTTGTGGTAACATAGGTCAGAGGCATGCCTCGATAGAGAAAGTCAGAGGGACACCTCAGTTTTAAGACTCAGTGAAGTCTCAAAAACTCTTCTTTTGTGAGAAATCCTTGGCAAGGAAAGATGGATCACCCAAGGGACTGTATAGCAGAGAAGGGGATGCTTGAGCATGAGCCCAAGCCTGGTAGGTGAGTGACCGTAAGGAAGAGGAGACTTCAATAATTCCTATAAATTGTTGGTTGGGGTCATGCACACAATAGGTATGTCAATGAAACAATGGGACAAGTTAGTAAGATAGCCAATTGGATGTGGATCCAGTACATATAAGTATTTTGCTGATACGAATATTTCCTCTTGAGTTTTAAACAACAGTAAAATGTTTGTTTTTGTATGAAATTGTGATTAATATGTTATTGTAGGCATGTGACAAAGGTCAAGAGTCTAGGAAAGGACTAGAACAAGAAAAGGAAAAAATTTCTAAAGTCGCTGAAAGATGGGGGCATGACTAGTGTTACTGAGATGCAAAGAACACCGAGGACGATGTTCCTTTAAGGTGGAGGGGATTGTAATACCCATGTTCCCCCCAATTTGTAAATATAATTATATCATTGCGAGAAGAATATGCACATATTTTTTATGTGTGGATTTGGGAAATGTTGAGCCTTTGCTAAAGAAGGTAATGTGGATATTTCTGTTATTAATGTAAAAAGGAAAATGTTGAATAACTGCTGAAGGGTATTGCCTATATAGTTTATGATGTCATGAGAGGGAATGGTGAGGGGAACCATGATTGGTTGAGATGACCCTTTTTTTTAATAAAATTGGTAGAATTTATATTCAAAAAATCTGTGTTTTAGCCAGAGAGAGAGTCATTACATGATTCAAAATAAGACTGTAAAAATTCAAGTTCAGGCTGTAATTTTTCACTGTATGAAATAGTCCAATCTACTAGCCCTGAAAATAAATTACAACTGCTACATAGACTAATGTACCATCTATATAAAATACCAAGTATCAAAATACAAAAATAGAGCATACTGTTTAAGCTTTCTCTAATGGAGTTCCATCCTAAGTCTCCTATGAGGAGTTTGAAGGTGAATTTAGATCCAGGATCAGCCTAGGAGGAGTTGGAGACGAAACCGCATCAGAAAGTACTGGACTGGAAGTTGACAGGGCCAGAGAGGCAAGCCTGGAGTGAAGTTCCACTACCTCCATACATATGACATCCACTTCATCCCGTAACTACTGAATTCCCTACCTCTGTGAAATTAACAAATCCATTGAAGTTTTCCAATGAACTGAGGCATTCTGCAAGCTAATTTGAAGTGAGTTAACCAGATTAACTAGAGCCACATGTTCCTCTTCTTGTCTCTCTCAACTCCATCGAGCTATCCTTGATCTCCTGTTAGCCATATTGTCGGCTCGATCTCTTTCCCGAATTGCTTTTGTAGAGAGCTCTGTCCACAAACAGTTTATGGGAAATGCAACCCTGAGTTCTAAAGTTATAGCAACATCTAATTCTCTGCCACCATGACTCATAATACTCTCCTTGTGTCAAAGATCCTCTGTGATAAGTTGACGTCATGTGATGGGTCACCACCTTGGGCATGGATGATTTTAAGGATGGAAATTTATATTAAAATGTAGAAACTTGGGCTAATCTTAGTAGTCCTTAATATGCAAAATATAAAATGTTTGGCAATAGATTTCTAAAAATATTCTAATTTCTAAGTATTTTATAAATTTTTGGTGAATTTTAAGGTAAAATAATTTTTTTCTATGGAATTTGGGCGAATTGTTTTTAGAAAAAATGGAAATTGGCGAATCTTTTTTTGGGAAAAACCATGGAAAATTAGCCCATTTGCGAAATTTAGCCCCTAAAATAGTCTTCTTTGGGTGATGAATGAAACTCAACATACCTCCACACTCACCAGAGAGATCTCTAAGCTTGCGACAATACTATGGTCAAACGATGCCATCATTACGAGCTATGGATGAGGATTGTCGAGGGAATAGTGATGCTAGAGGGGTACAAAGGTGTACCATATCCATTAACATAGTCTCAATGAACACCTGTGGAATAAAACATGAGAGATTAGTCATTGAAGAGCGCTTGTGTGAGGGTATGCCAGGGTCTAAAGATGCATGATTTAGAGAATTGTACATCCACCTGTCCTCCTCACCAGCCAGAGCGTGCTCCAAACTTTGTTACTACCCGTCACTCCAAGCCTCAACCATATGCACTTTGCAGATCTACGATTAGAATTCATTGCCTCCTTAGGTGATGGGCCCCTCCTATGGGACAATACCCTTAAGTGTCTATCTATCCCAACTCACCTTAGGGGATAAATTGTTGAGCAACATGACCATCAATTCGTAGAGTGCCCATCGAGTCCTGAGTAGCCAAATTAGCAAAGGAATTGGCCTCAGTATTATTGTTTCTAAGTACATGGAAACATTGTAGAGTTTGAAATTCCTCTTCCTCTGACAATGATTTAGTCATGATGCTTCTGATATTCATATCATCTGAGAGAGATCACTTTATGAACTAGTTAAGAATGACCCCAGAGTCTCCAATGATAATGAAATATTCAATGCCTTGGCTCTTTGCTATATTGAGACCTTTATAAAGGGCGTATGATTCCACCCGGTTATTGGATGCTATGCCCAAACTCCAAGAGAAGGTTGTTTAAATATGTCCCTCTGGGGAGAAGATAACCCCACCTACTCCTGCCACCCTTGGGTTGCCTTTCGAGGCTCCATCAAAGTAGAGAATGTGCTTCTGTTGATTACACTTCCAGAGATTAAATTCCTCATGAAGTAACCGAAGTTTCCATGGGCATCAAGGAGACACTCAATTATTGTTGTTAGAGGTACTTCCTGCCAAGGGACCGAAGTGCTCTACCCACCTACCTTCTTCTGATGTTAACTGTTGTTGTGCTGTTGCTTTTTGATCCTTTTGTTGAAATAAATCTTACATTAAGCACACACATTTGCTGGCTACCACTTCAGCAGGAGAACGAATTCCAGAGAAGATGGCTCTATTCCTTTCCAACCAGATCTTCCAAGTGAAAAATTTAGGGACTACCATAAATATTTCTTTAAAATTTGTCTTTCCTTTCAGAGAACCTTGGTATAGAGAAGGCCAATTATTGAAAAGGTGGGAAGGGGAGGACGACCAATTAATCAAAGGATAGAAAACATACATAACTAAAGCCCATACATTCTTAGCTAAGGGACATTGAAAAATAGATGAATAAGAGTTTCACGAGCTTGACTGCACATGCCACATTTGAAGGGGCCATGAAACCCAAAATTTTGCAAATTTTCCCCCTGTTGGAAGATTGGTTGTTGTCATTGATGTCAACCTTAGTCATGGGTTTTGGACCGCAAGATTGATGAAGGTATTTGGACATGAAGGAAAATGCACATGCAGATACAACACCCATGGATGGATAGTATACATCATGTTGTTTCCGGTGGTATGTGGCACGTCACGTGGATCCTCATGGTTGAGGAGAAATGAATTTTTGAAGATGACAAAG
>JASDQU010241537.1:118918-136498 GCA_032191745.1 Picea mariana
ATATATACGTGAAGTTTTCGGAGAAAAGCTAGAAGCGAGGTCTTGTGATTTATATGTTAATCAAGGTTGCAAACCTAAGTGTATTATAGTTTTATCAATTATATTATATTATAATATGATTATGTTATAATGTGATTAATTAAATTATAAGAAAAATCATTATAAGAGTGGTATTTGAATTAATACCAAAAACCCTTTTTGGGACGAGAAATTCCCAAGGGAAAGAGAGAGAAAGTAAATCCTCATTAATTAATGGGTCGATATGTCATGCTAAGTAAAATATATTTATGGGGGGTGTTTAATTAATGAAGATTAATTACCCCAATGAGGATTAAATAATTGAATATTGAGGAGTGGTATTTTAAGAAAATGTTGATTAAGTAACTTAATCAGTTTATAAGAAATGAACTAGTGTCAATCTATGGTCGATCAAGCCTTTTTACCCTATGGTGACGTGGCACGTCGTGATGGGTCCATGTGTCAAGTGGATGTTGAGACACATGTCATGTTAAGAGATAGGTACACGGTGGTAGCGAAGACCAAGGTGGCAAGTGTAACACCCCACCGTCACGACAACAAGCTACGTACAACAGGTCAATTTATTTTTTTAAAAGATGCATTAGGAAAAAAAATAAAACATCAATAAACATGGCGCTCGAGGAATCATTCGCAGAACTCATCATATAACATAACATTTCCATTTTGCGCAGGCAGTCTGTAGTCTACTACAATCATTTGTTAATAAATTTACGGCGCAATAAAATTTGTTAATTCCTCATTCGTTAGTATATTGATGATGCACGCAAGGGTTGCTAACCCATCTCATAACCACATATGTGAAGCATAAGGTGAATGACTCTACACACAAGTTGCGTAAAAAAAACTAAATGCAAACATAAATTAATCATCGCCTAGAGTTGAGGCGCGAGAGTATCGTCAATTAATTCGTTGCGCAAGATCTAAGGTCTGGCATTCAATCACAAATGAATAAATTATCACCCGCAAGTAGTCTAAAGCCTCTAAAATCATTCCTTACATCACGGTTTCGCTGCGCGTGAGGCATCTAGGGACTATCATCACTTACGCTAAATTTACGTGCACAAGAACTCTAACTTCTAATCCATCTCATCATCAACATGGACTGCACAAAAAAATCTAAACCACAAATCAACAAGCATCATTTTAAGCTCGGGCACAAAGGTGTCATTCACTTAACTCGGTGCACACATTCCATCTATTACTATCACTCTTGATACTGCAATTTTTGTGTGCATTTGCATATATCCATCATTAGTGGCGCAACAAATTTAATTACTAAGATAGTCATCATTGTACAAGGTAACCAAAGTTAGTGACCACCTAAAGTGATGCATTCTTTTAAAAGGGTAACATACCATTCCACAGGTGACAAGGGGGATTGCCCCAACCACATAGCATTGAAGGTGCAATTAAGGTGAATACAACCATAAGCCACATGGTACAAGTTAAAAAAAATAGCTTATATCTTAAAGTTCATCATCAATTTTTGTTTGGATTCCAACACAATATGCATGCCATCATTTATGAATATAATAACACTGAAAGTGAATACCATTATTTATAATTAATAACAATGAAGGTGATTGCCATCATTTATGATTAAAGGGTGAATAAAAGGTGAATGCCATCATTTAATTAAAAGTGAAAGCCATCTCTTAAAAACATAATTAACAATGAAAGTGAAAATCACCCCTTTTTAAAAAGGTGAATGCCATCAATATACAACAAATTTTTTTAAAGTATAAAAGCAGTGAAAGTGAAATTTGTTTTTCTTTGAAAGTGAACGCCATCAATATACAACAATTTTTTTTAAAAGTCTAAATAGCAATGTAGGTGAAAATTGCCCCTTTTTTAGAAAGGTGAACACCATCAATATACAACAATTTTTTAAAAGTATAAAAGCAATGAAAGTGAAATTCGTTTTTCTTTGAAAGTGAACGCCATCAATATTCAACAATTTTTTTTAAAAGTCTAAATAGCAATGAAGGTGAAAATAACTGTAAAAAATGATTAAATTCGTTGTCAACAGTAATCAATATTGCTATTTAAATGCAATCAAATTGCAGTGGTAAAGGCTGGGTGAATTCGTTGTGTCAAAACTGGGTAACTCAGCCAGAATTTGTGGTGTAAAAA
This sequence comes from Picea mariana, assembly GCA_032191745.1. Classification (NCBI taxonomy): domain Eukaryota; kingdom Viridiplantae; phylum Streptophyta; class Pinopsida; order Pinales; family Pinaceae; genus Picea; species Picea mariana. Next base: position 121,091 of record JASDQU010241537.1, read on the forward strand.
GGTTGTTCAATATGCCAAAATCACAGTGTAAAAGATGGGTAATAACTCCAAGAAAAACGTGGTGTAACTGCCGTGTAATACGCCCATAAATCCGTGATGGGATTACTGTGTAATACACCTAGAAATTCATTGCCAAGCCATCCAAATTACTATTTATGAATTGGGTAAATAGCTGTGTAAACCTGGGCGAAATCGCTGTCTAAGAAGTGGGTAAAAGGGCTGTGTTTAGAGCATGTCTAAATTCACTGTCAGACATTGTTTAGAGAATAATAATTCGCTGTAAGGCATATGTAGATTTGCTGTGTTTTATCATAAAAAAAAACCGTAGTCATATGTATAAAATTCATAGATATATCATTAAAGGAAAAACAACGCAGACATATCATTTAAAAAAAACACAGAGATGCTCATTCACAATGAAAGCGCAAAGATTAATCATTCAACATTGAATCAGTCAAACACATAGATACTCATTCACAGGAATGCAAGGATTAATCATTCAACAATGAATCAATCAATGCATAGATACTCATTCACAAGGAGTGCGCAAGGATTAGAGATTAATCATAAAAGAAAAATGCAGAGATAAGTAAGGGGTAGATAGCTGGGCGAAAATTTATCCTTCACTTAGTATCCATGTGTAGGAAAGCAGGGCATTTAAATCTCAGTCTTAAACACCGAAGTGAAGACAGTCGATTAGGCTCCTGGCCGACTGTTCAGGCATAGACTAATAACTTAAAGGATAAGAGACAGAAGATAAAAAAACATTTTTTCTTCGTATTAAATCAATACAAACAAACGTAGAGAAGCCATTGCAATTAGAGTTTTGGTTCTCCAGGGGAAATAAATTCAAAATGCAGCGAGCATAAGGCTAGGATGACTTTAAGTTCTCTGATCATAAAACGCTGGGCTCATCAAGACAATTTGTTGAAGATTAAAACTGAAATCTCTAGGTAGTGTTACGCTGAATAAAACATAAACTTTAACATAGTAGAAGTACATTATTGAAGGCGCATGATCAATATTTAAACTACCATTCAATACAAATATACACAAGCATATCGTAGCCAAATGCGAAAGCTCTGAAGTCGTTGTCCCGCGTGCGCTCCGTCCAGCTCCCGCTTGCAACCGATGTGACCTCACCAGTACCTCCCAACCAACACTAGGGGTACTCATCTTCCCCCTGAGCCCCCCGAGTCGCAGAGGGGCCACACATACAATACTAGAGAATGATAGCACCCAGTTAGCCTCGCAAGGTCGAGCTACCACTCGTTACCCGAGCTGGGTATCCCAACTCCCACCAGAGAAATTTCAGTCTAGGTAAAATTTCAGTAGTGTAACGTTACACAAACCAGACGTGTTCCATACTCCTCCTCCATCCTTTTTATATAGTTTTCAAGTAATTGGTTTCCCAAAATTCTCATTAGATTCCTTTTTCATTAATTAATTAGGAAAAACCTCTCCCTTACACATGTCGCCCGATCCCCTAGTTGCACCAGAAAATAAATTTTATTAATTAATTAAATATTCCTATTTCCCTCATCCACCTAAAAGCATTCCTAAAAATGCTCCTTGGTGTCCCAAAATTCCCTTACAATTCTTAAATGACTTACACCTTACTTAATTCCTAGTTGAGTTCATAAATAGAAAGTTCCAAAGGCAAGATTCCTTACTAAGTTACACATTCAACTTTTTCTTTACGTTTCCCCTTTTCTTTAAGTTTCCCTTTTTCCTTAAGTTTCCTATTTCTTTTAAGTTTCCCCCTTTTTCCTTTTTAACTAAAAAAAATCAATTTAGCAAGTGTAGATAAAACAACCATTTACCCTTTTTCCTTTTTAATTAAAAATTAATTTAGCAAGTGTAGATAAAAACAACCATTTACCCTCTTTTCTTTTAACTAAAAATTAAATTAGCAAAAGTAGATAAAAACAACCATTTCCCCCTTTTTTTAAAATTTAATTCTCCAATATAATTTTTTTTTTTACTTTAATAAATAAAGTTTGAATTTCTTTACCCCCTTCTTGTTATATGTCTAAATATTTTTTTTTAGGGGTTCTTCTTAGACCTAGGTTTTACATTCACTAGGCTGGGCGACATTTTTGTTTTAGGGAAAACATTGTTTTTAAACTTTACTTATCATATCATTCATTTTAAGGCTGACTAGGTCCTAAAGAGGCATAGTTTTCTAGGCACTAGGTTTATTCACTTTCTAGTTAAAATTGCAATGTGCCTTTCTAGAAAATTACATGCTCCAAGAGTGCCACTCGCCTCTTTCCGTTTTATTTACGCGACGTGCCCTTAAAGACGCACTATGTGCTCCAAGGGTGCCACTCGCCTCTTTTCATTTCTTTGTGCGATGTGCCCTTCAGGACGCACCATGTGCTCCAAGGGTGCCACTCGCCTCTTGACTGAATTTGGTAGACGTCAAACCCCTGGAGTCAATACTCCACCAGGTGATCTTGTGGGATACTAAGGGCCTCTAAGGAATAAGGCCCCTGCCTTATTGCACGCCCCTTAGAATCATCGTGAGCGATTGTCACAGTATGCCCTCATGACATCGCGGGTCTTCTCGAAATAGGTAATCGTTAACCTACAATTCGAGCCACAACGGGTGTGCTAGTAGGTTGTGGCAGGGCTGTTGCCACACCTCCCCCTCAATGTCTCTGGTTGTCGTGCGTGACCCCTCTACTCCAAATGCGAGTCTGGTCGGCAAGCTATCATCAACCTGCATCCATCAATGAATCATGTCAGCAATAATAATCAATCATCATAACATCTACTCATATGTACATATGTCACATCAACAAAATTCAAACACTAACAGTCCACTCCCTAACTCGATCCGAAGTCCAAGGGGTTTCATCGATGCCTCTGCACCCTCAATGTCCAGAGTTCTGCACACTCAGGAGAACCCAGTCAATAGCACCTGTCGATGTAAATATTACAAAAATGAAATAACATCAAATCCACAATATCTCATAATCATAATCAAAATAACCATTAGTACAATGAACTAGATCACTTGCATGTAAGTGTCCTCAAAGAATAAGTTCGCTCAATGCGCGCAAGAGCGGGATGTTATAGCAAGCGGGATTCAATATCAGTCGTAGATCTCCAAGGGCTCCACATAAGCTATATGCAGTTGGAACATAAGAAGGGTCATTAACCATCATGCGAGTTGGCGTCTCTGAAGTAATAAGAGTTGTTGATGTCCCAACCCTAAGGGTCGTTGGATCTGTAGGCTAGATCTGTTGGAGTGTGTGTAGTCAGAGAGAGTCTTTCGGAGGGGATTAGGTGTGAGAAATATACTAACCCCGATGGGAGGACTTAGATGAAGAAGCAAATCTCCAAACTAGTGGATGGGGGAGTCAGATGGTTCAGGTGGTAGATGCCACGTCAGTGCCATGTTGGATGACACAAGTAACGGGGAACCACGTGGTGCTAAAGATGAACTCAATGAATGAAAGTCCGGAAACTTTAGAGAGATTGTAACATCTGATCCAGAGCTCAGTTCTGAGCACAATTATAGTTGTTGGAAATCTCTTGATGATCATAAGATGATGGTAGCCTCTAGATGAGGCTTTGAGATGGTTAAGGAAAAGAGAAAATTTAATAACCCATCCCTTAAAAAGGTACTTAGGGGGGTTGGGTGTCTTACATAATGGTATCAGAGTGAGGTTACAACACTAGGCTTGGATAGGCCAGAAATCAGTCCTAGGACTGGTATAACAAGGCCAAGAAAAGCATGTTAGAAAGAGTTCCTCTACTTTGGAAAAGTTTATCTATTATATGCATAAGCTCCTTAATTGAAATTTCATTTTGGAATTTCTAACAACATAAAAGTTACATGCTGATTTGCAGCAGAAGGAGCATATTGTTGCTTTATGATAACTACTCCTATAGGAGTCGGGGATATGCTTACAAGCAATAATGGTTGAACTTGAATGTGAATGACTAGAAATGGAAGAGTCTTGTTAAGGGATGCTTAAGCCCAAAGTATGGATGAACTAGTGATTGTAATGTTACCTTTAAGTATGGGAAGTTGGAGCCTTTGACATCTATGACGGTTTTTTATATGAGGGATAAGACCCTTACAAAAACTTCTGTGTGGTAAAGGAATCTAGTATGGGTTGTTGGAACTCTAGCAATGATAATTGTTGTTAAAAAAAAAAATAATAAAATAAAAGAGACTAAGCCCTATATGTATAACTCCTCATGACCAGGGGACTGATGGGAAACTGTAAGGTCAATTTACTTAACCTATAATGAATGAAAATTGTTGTTGGAATAACTTAGTTATGAAAATAAGAAGGAGTCCTTTGGACTATTTCTAGTCCTCCTGGAAGAGGTAAGGTGATATAAACACATGAACAAGTTTATGAGCTCATGGTTGTAATAAGAGAATGTATATACCTATTGACCTAAAGGCATGCTTATGCAAGTGAATGCAAAAGGAAAATAGCTGGAATACATATGCACTGTAGGAATGGGTAAAATGCTTGGTGCATGAGGATAAGCTGGAATGCATATGGCAAATATTGAGCATGCATATAACATGCATATAGATTTATTATAGTATGTTATTGGATGTAAAATATGGTGATGTCATAGATCATATGGTTAGTGATGATTTGATTATAGCAACATAAGTAAAATGCTGATGATATTGATTGGATATTACCTTATGAGGATAAGGTAGAATGGTTAATGAAATGCTAATCCATATAGGTAATACTAGTGGTTCAGATTGACATCAAGAGGTGAATGGTATCCATATAGGTATGGCTTGGTATGCTCATTGGAATATTGAGAGGGGTGGGGGCGGGGATGGGTCAATATTAGTACTTTATTACCACTTTTAACCATAATGTGTATTCTTAAACTTTCTGAGCCATATTCAACATTTTAACATTATCATTTAATGTATCATCAAAAGTATAAATCAACCATGAACAATAAGCAATCACAAATACATAGTACACCAAAATTTTACGTGGAAACCCAATGTGGGAGAAAACCACAAAATGATTTTCTTACATGTCAGAAGAAATACATTCATAGGAAGCACCAACTTCCTTATTTTCTAGCTACAACTGGAAGGAGGCTCCAACCCTCTTATTTTTAGGCTCCAACTTGAAGGAAACTCCAACTCCCCAATTCTCCAGCACCAACCAAAAGGAGACTACGACCCCCTTTCCTTGTCCCGTCCAACCACCCATAAATATAAATGTAGACAACCCGTCACTACCAATGAATCAATCAACCTGTTACTGATCTATCACTATTACTGCCACAACCTGTCACTACTTCTATACTTCATCAACTCCACCCAAATCCTTATGTCTTAAACCTTCATACCAAGATCCACAAGAATGTCTTCCAAATCAAATACTCATGAACTAATAAGACATTTCGGTGCTAGACTACTGCTAAATATATACCCTAACATACATAGTAAACTATACCTCTCAAACTGTAGTTAACCTGATGGATTTCACCTTCTGAAATTCAGTTTTCTCAACAAATTCACGCCTTGTGCTCTGTAAACTCGTAGATGTCCGTTCTCTATCCCATTGTGGCTCATGGATGTATGCACGCTACTTCCTTTGCAACTCACAGATTCCTTTACTTCTCTGTGCGTCCACGTTTTCCTTCACTGAAACTTGCGTATGTATGTGCTCTTCCTTCACTACAACTCATGGATGTGCGTGCTCAACTCATTGATAACCCAGGAAAAACCTAGAACAATAATCTCAACTTTGTCCCTTTGGCTCCTACAACTTATCTCTTAATTGAACTTCACCGCCTCAGACTCACTACTTCAGATCTGTCAATAATACCTTCCCATAACACTTTAAAACATAGATATTCAATATGCTCAATAGATGTTAATAAGAGTCTCTTAAAGTCTTATTTATACTTTTCAAGTGACTTCCTTTAGGGGTTAGCTTTTAACTGTTTACCCTTTAACTGTTTACCCCTTTTTGTTATTTTAGGGCTAACCCACACTTCTTATTGCAACCACTTTACCCTTAATCAAATTCTTGTTGCAACTACTTTACCTTTAACAAATGACCTGTAACTTCTTGTTGACCTTCTAGGGGCTTCTAGATCCATTCTTCGGGGTCCTCCAACTTTGCAAGGCCATAACTCCTCAACCGTGAGGAACCACGTGGCGTACCACATATCATCATAAATGACATGATGCGTACTATCCATCCATGAATGAGTTACCTGCATTTACACTGTCCTTCATGTCCATTTTCCTTGATAAATTGCGGGTTTCATAACCATACCTTCGAGGCTTCTTGACTTCTTCAAGGGTTGACATCAATGACAACCAATCTTTCAAAAATTCTCAAGTAGTAGTGAAAGAGAATCTAGAAAAGGATTCCCTTTATAAAAAGGTTTGTTGACCAAGAATGGTTTGATGCATGAAGAGAAACTAGATTGGCTATCTTGTTTCCTTAGGCACTGTTGAAATTGCCCAGATTGTATTTCTAGGTTGTGGAATACTTTTATAGCAGTTGAGGCAAGAGTGTTTTCTTGTTGGTTGTTTTCATGTAGAAAGGGAAACATAATGATGAATATGTTTGCAAGACTTGCCACGTGAATGATTGTAATCTCTCAACATAGAGGGAAACATAGTGTTGAGTACTCCTATGAGACTGTCATAAGAATGGCTGTAAGATCTCTATGAGGAAGGATTTAGAAGTTTGAAATATCCATGTGTGTGAATGACATGGAAAGAGGTGCAACTAGTGAACTTGCATGATGAATATTTATCCATGTTTGTATATGCTTGAGTATGATGTATGAGTATATGTATATTAAAGGCATGATATGACTGTCTGAATAAGTGAAATGTAAGGCAAGAATTGCACTTGCTAGGATTGAATAAATACCATGGATGCATGGTTGACTCTATATTGAAGAGTTGTGACTATTTTTTTTGAATAATAGCTTGAGGGGGATGTGTTCCATTTCCTCAAGAAAGGATAGTCTACATTTATGAATGAGTAAATGAGTAGGGACACTCTGTTGTCATGATAAAAGGCAACATGATTATGCTTTTAAAGACTGCATGTAAATGATTGTGAACAATAATGAACTAATTAATTTTCAATAGATACGGAAATGAAACTATAAAGTGCATATGGTGGAAACACACACACTGCATGATAAAGCATGTGATTAAAGCACAATGTGAATGCAAATTGATCGAATAAATGTGCACGTTTGAATGCACAATATGAATGCATAATAGAGATGCATGCTGATAATTCCTTATGGAATATTAGGTAAGAATCTGAAATGACAAAGCTAAGGTGGACTCGAGGTTGAGGTCATCTCAGATAGTGATGGATATGCAATAAGGAAGTTGCATGATGAAATAGTTCCATGTGGAGGAATTGTGTGAAGACTTTGTCAAGAGAACATAGTCATAATCTTAATGAATGATGGAAAATTAGACAATAGACTATAAAGTCTATTTGTACAAGTATACTATATTACATTTTAAAATATCATGCATGAGTAAGAGACATGCAAATGAATGTTGACCAACCTGATTTTCTCTTTGGTGAATGTGCACAATGCACTAGTTCTTAATTTGTGGGAAAAATCTTGTTGTTGTGGCATGTTGAATTATCTAGGGAAGTCAAGATGAAACCTGGCTGAAAATGATCAAGGAACGAAGTAGAGAAATCCCAAGAGGGACATATTGCTTAAGAAAAGGAGGAGGAAAGGAGAAACACTTCCCTCACTCCGAAAACTTTGATTTGCTTAACAAAGTTATAAACCTAAAAAAAGAATAGTTGTGAAAGAAAAGGAAAATAAACAAATAAATATGTTTAAATGAACAGGCTTGGTTGAGCCATGTTAAGTAAATGAAATAAGGCCTTGGAAATAACTCAGCTGAATTGAAAAGTTCCAGACTGTGTAGGAGGAGTTGGAAAAGAGGGAAGAGTCCCTTAACCCATTTTCTTATTGTTTAATGTGTTTCTCTGGGATGATAAACTAATATGTTGATGGATGTAGGATACCCAATAATTGAATTATTTTTATGGTTTCACTAGTGAGCACATTGAGGAGTAATGTGATGAAGTACATATAGATATGCTAGGACATATTTGATAAATCTTGTTGATTTAGATGATATGTGTGTGCATTTTATTTAACATGACAAATAATATGTTTGTGACTATGATGATGCCTGTTAAGTGTAGGAAAATATTGGAGCTGCTGAGGAAGGATAGTTTCCAATGGTTAACAACCTCAGGGAGAGGATAAAAGCAAGAGGGCTGCTGCTGAAATATTGTTGAAAGGACTTTGGGAGTTCCCATGAAGCATCACTGATGAATTAATATCCAAGAGGGTGTTGACAACCATAACAGGTATACAATACATCATGTTCATGTGACATGAGAGTTGAAAGGGAATTAGGTAAGAATCCCTTCTGAAGTATTTTATTATCTTAATGATATGCGAATAATCTTGAGTAGTTGTTGTATGCCATTGATACCCAAGCAGGGTAAGATTTAGGAAAGAAGAATCTGAATAATAGAGAGAGGAAATATACGCCAATCGAGGATGATTAAAATCCTTGCAAGAAAATTCATGAACAAAGTGTCATGAATACAATGACCAATCGGGAATGATTGGGAACGAAAATGATCATAAGTAACATGTTGATTAATGCATTGAGAAAATTCATGTTTGCATGAGAGGGCATATAATGGACTGCCCATTATGGAAAGAAGGACCTTCCAATATTCTACATAGTGGTAACAATAGTAAAGAAAAGAATTGGGTGGCCATGAATGTGGGCACCTTGGTTACTAGTGAAGAAATAATTGATTGAATGCATTCATATAAAGTTTTAATTTCATATCATGATAAGATGATTTGAGGTCATGATCAATTGTGGCAGGGAGAATACTCTTGCTGTAATGATAAATGCAGATAAAGAGGCCATGTGGTAAGAGGTTGGCTGAGTTCCAATACTCCAGGGTAAAGTGCCTAATATAAAATGTGGTAATTTGAGATCAATGCAAGGGTGCATTGTGTGTGAATGTGACCATGGACATTAGCACATTGATTAAACTCATTTAATGTTTGATTGCATTTGGAAAAGATTGGATGCTGAAATGATACATGTGTAAGGAAGAATATTTCTTTTTTATTTATATCATTGAATATATAAAAGTTATTTAAATGTTAGTATGCACAGTTATGAAATTTTCATGAGCCACTGCAAGTGTGCAATGAAAGTATAATGTGCATGAGAACCAACAACGGTTTGGCTGTGTGAGTATTGAAATTGCAGGAAAGAAGGGTCTTGGATAGGGTAGTGTTGTAAGCCCATAAGGAAGACTAATGCTTGTTGATCCAAATTGGTATGAGAAGGAATATCTCATACTTGTGAATCTAGTTTTGTGTGGAACAGATTTGAAAATAAAAATGTGGAATTAGAAATTTGTGGGTAGAAGATTTGAAAATTTTGATAAATCGATGATAATATCTCATGGTTAATGTATGCATGTGATACATATGAGATGGAATATCTTTCCTGGAGGGACAAATGATGGCTGTCAAGCTGGAAAGCATGGAAAAATGATACTGTTGCGACATGAGAAACCTATGATAAGGCATGATCACCATAAAAGATGTTGAGTTGTGGTAACATAGGTCAGAGGCATGCCTCGATAGAGAAATTCAGAGGGACACCTCAATTTTAAGACTCAGTGAAGTCTCAAAAACTCTTCTTGTGCGAGAAATCCTTGGCAAGGAAAGATGGATCACCCAAGGGACTGCATAGCAGAGAAGGGGATGCTTGAGCATGAGCCCGAGCCTGGTAGGTGAGTGACCGTAAGGAAGAGGAGACTTCGATAATTCCTATAAATTGTTGGTTGTGATCATGCACACAATAGGTATGTCAAGGAAACAATGGGACAAGTTAGTAAGATAGCCAACTGGATGTGGATCCATCACATATAAGTATTTTGCTGATATGAATATTTCCTCCTGAGTTTTAAACAACAGTAAAAAGTTTGTTTTTGTATGAAATTGTGATTAATATGTTATTGTTTGAAATTATTGTAAGCATGTGACAAAGGCCAAGAGTCTGGGAAAGGACCAGAACAAGAAAAGGAAAACATTTCTAAAGTCACTGAAAGATGGGGGCATGACTGGTGTTACTGAGATGCAAAGAACACCGAGGATGATGTTCCTTTAAGGTGGAGGGGATTGTAATACCCATGTTCCCCCCAATTTGTAAATATAATTATATCACTCCGAGAAGACTATGCACATATTTTTTATGTGTGGATTTGGGAAATGTTGAGCCTTTGCTAAATAAGGTAATGTGAATATTTCTATTATTAAAGTAAAAAGGAAAATGTTGAATAATTGCTGAAGGGTATTGCCTATACAGGTTATGATGTCATGAGAGGGAATGGTGAGGGGAATCATGACTGGTTGAGATGACCCTTTTTTTTAATAAAACTGGTAGAATTTATATTCAAAAAATTTGTGTTTTAGCCACAGAGAGAGTCAATACATGATTCAAAATAAGCCTGTAAAAATTCAAATTCAGGCTGGAATTTTTCACTGTATGAAATAGTCCAATCTACTAGCCCTGAAAATAAATTACAACTGCTACAGAGACTAATGTACCATATATATAAAATACCAAGTATCAAAATACAAAAATAGAGCATACTGTTTAATCTTTCTCTAATGGAGTTCCATCCTAAGTCTCCTATGAGGAGTTTGAAGGTGAATTTAGATCTGGGATCGACCTGGGAGGAGTTGGAGACGAAGCCACATAAGAAATTACTGGACTGGAAGTTGACGGGGCCAGAGAGGCAAGCTTGGAGTGATGTTCCACTACCTCCATACATATGACATCCACTTCATCCCGTAACTATTGAATTCCCTACATCTGTGAAATTAACAAATCCATTGAAGTTTTCCAATTAACTGAGGCAATCTGCAAGCTAATTTGNTTAACCAGATTAACTAGAGCCTCATGTTCCTCTTCTTGGATCTCTCAACTCCATCGAGCTATCCCTGATCTCCTGTTAGCCATACTGTCGGCTCGATCTCTTTCCCGAATTGCTTTTGTAGAGAGCTCTGTCCACAAACAATTTATGGGAAATGCAACCCTGAGTTATGAAGTTCTAGCAACATCCAACTCTCCACCACCATGACTCATAATACTCTCCTTGTGTCAAATATCCTCTGTGATAATTTTATGTCGTGTGATGGGTCACCACCTTGGGCATGGATGATTTTAAGGATGGAAATTTATATTAAAATGTAGAAACTTGGGCTAATCTTAGTAGTCCTTAATATGCAAAATACAAAATGTTTGGCGATAGATTTCTAAAAATATTTTAATTTCTAAGTATTTTATATAGTTTTTATAAATTTTTGGCGAATTTTAAGGTAAAATAATTTTTTTCTATGGAATTTGGGCGAATCGTTTTTAGAAAAAATGGAAATTGGCGAATCTTTTTTTGGGAAAACCATGGAAAATTAGCCCATTTGTGAAATTTAGCCCCTAAAATTGTCTTCCTTGGGTGATGAATGAAACTCAACATACCTCCACGCTCACCAAAGAGATCTCTAAGCTTGCAACAATACTATGGTCAAACAATGCCATCATTATGAGCTATGGATGAGGATTGTCGAGGGAATAGTGATGCTAGAGGGGTACAAAGGTGTACCATATCCATTAACATAGTCTCAATGAACACTCGTGGAATAAAACATGAGAGATTAGTCATTGAAGAGCGCTTTTGTGAGGGTATGCCAGGGTCTGAAGACGCATGATTTAGAGAATTGTACATCCACCTGTCCTCCTCACCAGCCAGAGCGTGCTCCAAACTTTGTTACTACCCATCACTCCAAGCCTCAACCATATGCACTTTGCAGATCTAAGATTAGAATTTATTGCCTCCATAGGTGATGGGCCCCTCCTATGGGACAATACTCTTAAGTGTCTATCCATCCCAACTCACATTAGGGGATAAATTGTTGAGCAACATGACCATCAATTCGTAGAGTGCCCATCGAGTCCCGAGTAGCCAAATTAGCAAAGGAATTGGCCTCAGTATTATTGTTTCTAAGTACATGGAAACATTGTAGAGTTTGAAATTCCCCTGCATCCAATAATGATTTAGTCATGATGCTTATGATATTCATATCATCCGAGAGAGATCACTTTATGAACTGGTTAAGAATGACCCCAGAGTCTCCAATGATAATGAAATATTCAATGCCTTGACTCTTTGCTATATTGATACCTTTATAAAGAGCGTATGATTCCACCTGGTTATTGGATGCTATGCCCAAACTCCAAGAGAAGGTTGTTTAAATATGTCCCTCTGGGGAGAAGATAACCCCACCTTCTCTTGCCACCCTTGGGTTACCTTTCGAGGCTCCATCAAAGTAGAGAATGTGCTTCTGTTGATTACACTTCCAGAGATCAAATTCCTCATGAAGTAACCGAAGTTTCCATGGGCATCAAGGAGACACTCGATTATTTTTGTTAGAGGTACTTCCTGCCAAGGGACCAAAGTGCTCTAGCCACCTACCTTCTTCTGATGTTAATTGTTGTTGTGCTGTTGCTTTTTGACCCTTTTGTTGAAATAAATCTCACATTAAGCACACACATTTGTTGGCTACCACTTCAACAGGAGAATGAATTCCAGAGAATATGGCTCTATTCCTTTCCAACTAGATCTTCCAAGTGAAAAATTTAGGGACTACCATAAATATTTCTTTAAAATTTGTCTTTCCTTTCAGAGAACCTTGGTATAGAGAAGGCCAATTATTGAAAAGGTGGGAAGGGGAGGATGACCAATTAATCAAAGGATAGAAAACATACATAACTAAATCCCATACATTCTTAGCTAAGGGACATTGAAAAATAGATGACTAATAGTTTCAGGTGCTTGACTGCACATGCCACATTTGAAGGGGCCATGAAACCCAAACTTTTGCAAATTTTCCCCCATGAGGATTTTCCCATGAGTTAAGGTATAATAGAAAATATTTATCTAGGTAGACAATTGGAGTCCCAAATTCTACACCAGACCTTTGCCTTAAGGGGGAGACTAGAATTGGACAAGAGGAATTCATATCCAGAGTGGATAGAATAAGAGCCATAACCCCAACTTCTCTAGTCAGGAGAGGAAAAATGGTGAGGGGCACAACCTTGTAGAGAGGAGAAAAGGGATTGAAAGAGAGGGGAAAGGTGAGGTGGGGGATATTCCATGACCCGACTAATTGATATGACCCTTTCCAGAAAGTACTCTGTTGAATTAAAAATGTTCAAACTGAAAACTGCCCTCTGCCCCAAAAAAATTTAATAACTAGTCAAGCTGGTGGTTGGTTGGTCCTCCTCAGAAATCAATGTGAGTATGTGAATAGTACCCATATGGAAGTTTCTAATATGACCCATGAATTGGGGAATTTGACCCACAAAATATTGCTGAAGAAGGAAAGAAAAAGAGGAAAATCATGGGCAGAGGAGGGAGGACACACACAGTTGAGTCTGGGGACAAAAATCCAAGGGGAGAGGAATGTGAGAAACTCTTCCGTTTCTGAGAAAGCAGAGGGAAGTGAACAAATATGTTTTCTGGGTGCAAGAACCATTGACCACTGTCTTCAAATCAGGTTGATAAATGGGGCTATGAAATTTTAGTGATTGGCTGAGAAATCATGAAGGAACTAAGAGGGGAGAGTGTCGACAGTTTGCTGGGTAGTGAAAGGCCCCCCTTGTGTTGTATATGAGTGAGAGTGGCCTGCATCTTTTCTCACATGCTGAGTAAAGGAATTTCCTCCCATGGAATCATACTCTAGCTAGGGGGTGGTCAGCTGTGAAAACATCAGGAGAAACTGTGCCTATGGTTGGGTGGAAAGTGGCACACACTTCAGTAGTTGCCAACAATTTCTAAATTTCAAATTAGTGTTTTATGTACCTTGTAATGCCATGACAATTTTATTGATTATTATGGAATTCATGTGCTAGTTATTTTAAGAGTTTGTCATCTTATTGAAAACCTAGAATTGTCATTCTAATTTGGATGAATGTGAAATTTGATATAAGATCTGGGAAAACACATTCTGTTGTTGGTCTTCTACCTGTCTTTGTTTTGAAAGGAAAGCTGTTAGTAATTGTTTGAGAAAAATGTTGGCTAGCCATTGATAGTAATTTATGTGGACAAATACTTAAGTATTTAGTAAAACATCGAGCCACTAAAGCCCACATAGAACAACTAGGTAAGAGGAAATGCAATTTCTGATATAAATTGAATACTGGTCAGCTAGCCTTGGCCACTCCGTTGGCTTGGAAAATCTGTCAGGATTCAGAATTATAGAAAACTTTAGATCTCTATTTTACCTTAGGAAAAATACTCAAATATTGAAGAGAGGAAAAGTGTTTAAAATAAATGATAAGGAAAGAAGGAGAAATAAAATTCAAGTTCCTAATTTGAAATAAAAAGAAATTGGCAATTGGATGTGTTATAGCGCAAGTTTTAGGTTGGGAAAATCCCGACCCAACCACAAAGAAAGAGCTACAACTTGGGAATCCTACACCCAATTTCACCTCGATGTAGGTCCCACACTTCAAGGGTGACTAGGTCACTCTAGGGAGGCGATTTCGGTGACCCTAGGGGGAATGAGATAGATATGGATGGAGATGGAAGTGAATCCCCTAGAGGTCAAGTATAAGTGGAGTGAAAGGTGGTAGGATATGCCTTGTAAGTAAAGTGATTGTTTCCCGAAAGGTATATTACTTCTCCGAATGATTGTAGTTTCCCGCAAAATAAGAAAAACCAACTTGCAATGATATATGTTAGTATGGATCAACAAGTTAAGCTTACTGTCCCTAATTTGCAGCAATAGGTAACAGTTTATATCAGAAAATGAGACATTCAAATCATTATATAAAGCATAATATCAATCAACAATATCATCAATAAGTATATCAATCAAGTATGACCAGAAAAAGGGCACTTTAAGGATGGATAAAGTAAGTTGTTGTAACATGTATTTCTTGCAGAAAATTGCAGACTTATGGATTTATCATTCAATGGCATGCATCTAAAAAATCAACCATGGAAAAGTGCCAATAATTAGCCTAAAATGTGCGCCCTAGTTAATAGACTAGGTGAGTGAAGTTAGAGAGCTGGTCTAGGGTTAATTTAGGAGTTAAGAGAGTGTTAGTAGCTAGGCTTATGTAGCCCTAATGGATATAGGTTAAAGTTTGTAACAACAATTATAGTAGTGGGAGAGAGGGGACACCCTAGTAGGGGAACACTCCTCTCTATGAGGCAAAACAACTCCAAGCAAGAAACCTTCCAAAAGACCAAAATGTGTGTTTCCCAATGCAAT
>JASDQU010241537.1:144419-159559 GCA_032191745.1 Picea mariana
CTCTCATTATCATTGTTTCCTTCAAGATTTTCCACTACCTAAAAGACTCCATTTACCCATAAATCACTGATCTAAACCTTGCTATTGAGTGATTGACAAAAACTACTATCAAAACCTTTACATTGAGCTCTCTACTAACTACTCCTAACCTTAGAATAGTCTAACCTACTAAGCTATTTGCTGATTTTACTAAAGTAAGCTACAGCCATATATTGCAGCACTAAAATCATCTAAAAGCAATTGAAAAAGTTGATTAATACACTACCTTATTTGCTTCTAACAAATGCTAGTACTTTGGTATTGATGACTAAATTATTCTCGGTCATTTTGAAGCCATTTTAAGGCATTTATTGTGAAGTTAATGTCTTATAAACATTGCTGCTATAAATTTATGTTTACTTCACCATATATCAATTGTTTCTTTTATTGATAAATTCCATGGTTTTATGAAGTACTAACAACAAGTTATACTTGAAAAAAATATCTTTTTTTGTTGCTTTATTCTGGGAAGGTACATCTTAATTCTTCATTACTTCATTGGTTAAAACCCTGGGACTTCCTGATCAATGTGACTTGTGAGAGGGTACATTATCATAGAAAATTTAACCTTTTCCTTCTAAAAAATGCTAGGTCACTAGGGACATATCCCTTGGGATATCAACCCTAAATAGAAAGAGGTATCCTGTTGAGGAGACAGTGATAGGATAACCTCTTGTTACACCAATTTTCCTTCCCTAAACCTTATCCTTTAGAATAAGTACAAATTGTGCGATAAGATTTTGGCGTCATTGTCAGGGAACACTGAGTCAATTCTCCCCGAGACAAAACTTCTCTATAAGCCTTTACTTTACAAATCTTACCTGGTGAATCCACTCAGGGTGATCCCCTCATCCCTTTGATAATTTAAACAAAATTATTTGGTGACTCCACTAATGACGAAGCCAACCATGACTTCTCAATGGGACCCAAGAAACTTCAATTCCTTGGAAATGAGTAAAATACTAGGATACCCTAGGGAAATTCCCCCTAAGTATGAAAATTGTCTCCCTAGATTCACTAGTAGTGATGGGGAGAGAGCTGACTATCACATGAGTGATTTATGGGATTTCTTTCTATTCCACCCTATCAGTGACGATGTTGAAGATTTGCAAATGAAACTCTTCTCTGCCACTCTTCATGGAAATGCTAGGAAGTGGTATGACAACCTCCCTGATGCTAGCATCACAACTATGGAACAATTGGAAGAAACCTTTCTGAAAATATGGGCATTCAGTTGGAAGACATCCCAGTACTACTAAAAAGACTCGAGCATATAAAACAAACTGAGAATGAAACTGTCAGATAGTTCCAAGATAGGTTTGAAGACATACAATATCAAATTCCTGGAAGCCATCATCCTGAAGACAAGTACATTATTCATCTCTATACCAATACACTCTTAGTGAATCTAGGGTTTCCCCTCAGTAAAAAGGGCCCAAGAATGCTCGATGAATCTCACACCATGGTTACAAGAATCGAAGAAAATATCTCTTTGTCCCAGGTAACACACCTCTTTACCTCAGACACTCTTAGTTTGGAGAGATTAGTTTCCCTTGAGACCTGTACTGCTGATTTTGAAAAATAAGGGGAACAAACCGTCGACCAACAAGAAGCTAAGGGGAAGAATCTTAATGAGGTTTTTCCGTCCCATAAGTAAGAGCAAGGGATTACTCATTTTTCTGCCAAGAATAAATATGTGGTTGAGGATATGGAACCTAAGGATATCGAACACAATGATGAAGCGTTGATGTGTCCTCATCCCTCCGATGAAGCCACCCAAAATTTTATTTTTCCTACACAAGAAGAAGAGGATGAGGTTAGTCACTTTCCTTTTCAGGATTTTGATAATACTTTATTCTATGATTCAGAAAGTGAAGGAGAAATGGAATCTTTGGGAAAGGTAGATCCTCCTTGTTGTACAATTGAATATGTAGAAGCAAGTCTTCCATTTGATGAAGTTATCCAAATACTTGAAGCTCCTGCACAAGAAGAAGTAAGCAAGGTAATTTTTTTCCCTTTCCAAATTTTTAATGATTCTTTACCTTATGATGTGGAAAGTGAAGAAGTGTTTGATGTTTTAACCCCTTCATGCTATGAAGAAGATGATCATTTTTCTGATAACATTGATGAATTCATACATGCCTGGAAGCGTAAATGTGATGTGATTGGATATGATGGGAATCCCATTTACGACATTGAGGATCATTTCCAAAAGTTCCCTTTACAACTATCATATGACATTACTAAATTTGACAATTGGCAACAAGGGGATGGTATGATTACAAACCTGTTTCAGACACCCAAGGATGACCTAGTTTTATGTTCTCCTAATGACTTTCAGTCATACCTTGAGGATTTTGATGATTATTCCTTTGAGCACTCAGATTTATTCCATGAAGAAGATTATCCACCACTGTTGTGCTTAGATCTCGATGGAGGTAACAACATCATTTTTCTGAATAAGGATCCTTGTGATAATGGTTTCCATCTACCTTTGATTATTTTATCTTGTTGTGTCATTAAAGGTGTAGTTGGGAAGTATGTATTTTGTATTAAGTTTCCTCTGAGGCAAACCCTAGAGTTCAAGGGTAGGTTGAATACCTCAATAATAATTATGTCACCTTAATATTTTATCCTTCCCTTAAGAATTCTCCAATCATCTTCTAGGTCCTTGCTAGTCCCTTCCCAGACCTCATATTGTGAAGACGTTTGAGGTGGCCAACCTTCAAACTATTTGAGTCAGTCTATTGAACCTTTGACTTTTCATGATCCCTTTTTGAGATGGATTGAGCACTTTCCTGAGAGAATGACTTGGAATGATTTTTTTCCCTCCCTCCCGCCTCCATGAGCTAGAATTTTTGATTTACGATGATGCCATACATTTGCTAACTCGTGTTATTTTTGTGCTTAACTTGTCTTTGTTTTGGTTTATGATGAAGTACATACACAAGTATGATGAGACATTTCTAGGATGGTTTCATTGGATATTTGACTACACCTAGCATTCAACCAACAGGTAAGTAGAGGTAAGTAGGTAGGCATCTGCATTAATTGTATATACCATCTTCATTTCATGCTAGAGTAGTTGTATTTCCATTGTATATATGCTTGTTATTTTCATTTTCTATACCATATATGAGCCAGGGGTGATATCAAAACCCCAAATGATTACGAATAATTTTTTGTTTAGATCAAGAAGGTCACAGGTCATGCCAAAGATGTTGAGGTTATCATGTGCTCTACAGTGAGCACATGTCCCCAAGTTGAAGCCAGATGGTATCCCCTAGCCTAGGGATAACTAAGGAGATTATGTCTTGAGGCCCACAAGTCCTAGACATGGAGTACCAAGAGCCATATTGACTTGAGATTGGCCCTGGAGGGCCCATATTTCTTCTTCAATGCCTCCACCTTGTCAGCAGCAGCAACATCTATCCCATCGGTCTGGTCCTTCAGCAGCAGTGGGTCTTGCTCCATGAGGTAATGACTCTACATCTCATGGTATGTGTCACTCTGATTCTTAAAACATTTGAATATGTGCATTTAATTCTTTTTACTTCTAATGTGTGCTTGGATCTTATGCCTTTCCACTTGTCCACACCTGGGGGGAATGATAGGATGCCCTAGTAAGTTGGTTCCCATAGGTTTTGAGTTTCCATTGGGTGGTTTCATGAAAGGTCATCACCCATTCCCACCATACTTGTCACATTTCATCATTTTCCCTCTCATCCATCCCCTACAATGGTTCGGGCATTGGGTTTTTCAAGCTAGCAAAGGGTTGTATCTTACCTTATGGGAAGAAGGGGCTAAAGGCCCAGAGGCTAAAAGTACCTAGCAAAAGATAAAATCCAAAAGAAAAAAACCTTCAGATGCTTTGCCCAGGTATCCCCGAGAAAGAAATAAAAGGGTTCTCAGCAAGAAATAGAGGGACCCATAAAATAATAAAATCAAGACCTAGTTGGAGGATAGGGGCTCTCATCACGAGCCAAACTATTAGGTCCATGGGCATGTAGTGATATGGCACTACCATTCAAATGTTCATCACACCAAGGTAGTGGATCTTGGTGGCATAGCCAAGAGAAAGGGGGTCTCATCACGAGCCAACCTTCTGATCTCTGTGAAATGCTTGTGGGTAACATTGTCACCATTGGTCACCACGTCAGGGAAGTGTCCCCTAACTAGTCTCTTGAAAGAAAAATAAATAAGATAAAAAATATAAAAGGCATTGAATGGGATTGGAAACATCTGCATCCATGAAAAGGTGCAACTCACCCTCTTCAGAGGCACCCACAGGTAATCCATACATTCCCCTGTCATCGCTGCACCCATTGTTCAAGCATCCCTACACCACCTCATCCACTTGCATGGCCTAGATTTGTCTTCACCTGGAAACACCCCATGTCCAATGAGAATCATCCCAATAGGATCTCTTGACATCCTCTCCAAACCTGGATTGTAGAATAGCATAACGTCCTTGAGCACTTGTCTAGGAAAGAGGGGTTTTGTGCACATGTTTAAATAAATTGATTATTATATGTGAATGGAATTGCTATGATCCCTATGACTTATGATCCCATGGAGGGCATACTTTTTGTTTTTGCAGGGCCACACCTGACGGACAGGTACAAATGGGGAGATGATTATTTCAAATCTCCATAGAGATAAAATCCCACCATATGGATGATGAGACCCTAGCCAGGGGTAGAGATAGATCAGAGGTTTTCACCAGAGAGAGAGGAGGACATTCTACCAGAGACAGCCTGACAGGCCTAGACCCAGAGGGGTCTTTCCCTCCCACTATGATGTAGGCCTTGGAAAGCTCGTGACATCACCTCTGTGACCCATGGCGTCACCCAACATTTGATGGACACTTTGGAGGAAGTTATGTGCCAAGTGACATGTGTGGCTTGTTCCAGAGACCTTGGGAGGTCTAACGTTTTGCTCCTGGAGGCCAACATTTCACCAAAAAGGCCTAAAGTCACCTTAAAAGGGCATGATGTCGCCATTTATTCTTGATTTAGGGTTTTATTTTTTTATTTAATGTAAAAATTGGATATTACATGTAAATTGTCCATGTCGGCCTTTTTGACCTAATTATGGTCATTGTAACTGTATAAATAAGGGATTTTCCCTTGTATTTTTTCAAGATATTAGACTCACACAAGTGTGAGGTCTGAAATTTGCGCCCTAATTAGGGTTAATTGGCGGAAATTTGGTGCACACTTCTTGAAGGAGGCTTATTTTCGACTATTTTGGCATTTTTCTTGGTGGAGGTGTTCATCTAGGTTATTTGCTAGATGATTCTTGGTGAATGTAAGAAAATTTTTTGCAATTCTTCTTCATTGAATTGTTATGGTTGTATCTATCTTGAATTTACACTAAGATTATGAAATTTCTAGTTTAAAACCCTAGAAGGCTAAAGCACATGTTATTTCCCTTGCCTTAATAGCTTCCACTTACTAGATTATGCTAGAAAATTGATTTCCTTAAAGCTTTTTCTAAGGGCCTTGCCATTGCAACACCATAGCACATTTTTCTTCATCTAAGTCATCATCTACTTCATCTTTGAGCTAAATAAAGAGGAAAACTACTAGGGCCTAGGGTTACCTACTTCCTAGTAGCCAGTTTCCCCCTAGGGTTTAGTGATTGAAGCCTTGGGCTACCAACACTTCAATTATTGACCCTCTTGTCTCTAGTTCTCTCATTATAATTTGTTCCTTCAAGATTTTCCACTTCTTAAAATACTCCATTTACCCCTAAATCATTGATCTAAGCCTTTCTATTGAGTGATTGAAAAAAACTACTATCAAAACCTTTACCTTGAGCTCTCTACTAACTACTCCTAACCTTAGAATAATCTACTAATCTATCTGTTGTTGTTACTAAAGTAAGATACAACCATATATTGCAGCACTAAAAACATCTAAAAGCAATTTAAAAACTTGATTAATACACTGCCTTATTTGCTTCTAATAAATGCTAGTACTTTGGTATTGATGAGTAAATTATTCTTGGTCATTTTGAAGCCATTTTAAGGCATTTATTGTGAAGTTATTGTCTTATAAACATTGCTGCTATAAATTTCTGTTTACTTCACCATATATCAATTATTGATTTATTGATAAATTCCATGGTTTTATGAAGTACTAACAACAAGTTGTACTTGCAAAAGATATATTTTCTTGTTGCTTTGTTCTGGGCAAGTGCATCTTAATTCTTCATTACTTCATTGGCTAAAACCCTGGGACTTTCTTATCAGTGTGACTTGTGAGAGGGGACATTATCATAGAAACTTTAACCTTTTCCTTCTCAAAACCCCAGGTCACCGGGGACATCTCCCCTAGGCCATAAACCCTAAATAGAAAGAGGTATCACGTTGAGGTGACAGTGATAGGATAACTTCCTGTTACGCCAATTTGCCTTCCCTAAACCTTACTTTGGAATAAGTAAAAATTGTGCAATAACAAACCCTATTCATATTTTGATCCAATGATTGAAGGCTTTTCTCGAGTTCGTGGCGTATGTGTGGATCCATGAAAAGTCAACAATGGGTTCCAATCTTTGAATTTTTTGTCATGCAACCCTTACACTCTAGTTTTCAGCAGTAACTTTAGTTGTAGTTAAGAAAGCTTTGAATCTAGTTTGAAATGATACAACCAATTATAATGTAATATCTTTTTGATGAAAACAATGTTTTACTAAGTCAAAGTTATGGGCCCAAAAAGGAGGAATTACCCCTGCAACATAGCATATAAACTCTGCCTCACTCCATGTAAACAAGTTATCTCAAAAAGTAATCAGAACTAAATGTTGAATTTTATGATCTATGGATCTGAATGTAATGAACAGATTAACCCTAGAATTTAGGATCTGAGATAGGCATTCAAATATTTTGGGGGTGGATAAAAGGAAGAACATATAAATGTAAGGAAAGTTTTTTTTTTTTAGAGGTTCATATTTTGGGGGATATCAAGCTATCAGGATATATAATGGGCTTAGGAAGTGTAAAGATCTGCAAATTTTTCTACTCAGTGAATATAATTTCTGGTGAACATAATGTCTTTTCTTCATATTTGGATGCATGTTCAATGTCTTTCAAAGTAAATATTCTCTCTTTCAACTAATGTGTTTACAACCTCTTGAGAAGTGTATTCCAAATACTTTTTAAGGTTTAATGCAATGTGTTAGATCTGAAATTTCTAGCTGCAAGAAACAAAATGTACGCTTGTTAGTTTTTCCGTTCTACTTTTACATCTTTATCTATTACACTAGAATGCATGCCACTGACTAATGGAAATATTGTAGTGAATGTTGTTGAACTTTCCAACTAGACCTATACCCTTTAACCTCATCTATCAGTTGACCATCAAACAAACAAACCAAACTTATAAAAAAAACAATCATTCCAACAACTAAGGTGGCCTAGCTCTGCCTTTAGCAGTCAGGTCCATACCTTAGGACCAACATCTTCTGGCACAGTTTCTGGGGAACATAGTAACGAAACATCTTTCCCTGGGAGAACGAAAATGATCTTACCTGGTTTTTTATGGTGAACAAAATCCAAACACATTCAGACTGCAAATCATTCACCTGGCGACTCCATGGTTAAAGAATTTAGTGGTGACTCCACGGTATCAAGATGTCAAATACTCGAATAGATTTTATTTTGTCTCTAAGGTTTTCTCCATTTAATTTCTCTGTTTTTCCTGGTTTTCCAAATGTTTCTCCTACTATAAATGAGTGGGGAGATTTCTTTCCCAAATTTAGAGAAGATAAAGATGATAATCCCACAGATCATTTGCTTGAATTTCATGAAGTTGTGTATCAGTTGGGCATACATCATGAGGATGTCTTAATGAAAATTGTCATGTACTCATTAGAGGGAGAGGCACAAGAATGGTTTCGATCCTTACCTCCTTCTAGTATATCTTCTTTAAAATATTTTCATGTTTCCTTTCATAACCATTGCAAGAAATATTTTTCTAATGAGTGACTTTTTTAGCATTGTTGTGAGGAATTTAAGCTCCATATTCAACATTCAATTATAGTGGATGACAAATGAATTGTTGTTGAAATAAATAGTTATGTCAAACAGGTGGAGGAAGATTTGATTGATAATTTTAAAAATGGAGTTGATGAAAGCCATATGGTAGACACATTTTCTTTTGCATCAGATGTTTCTAATATTTTGTGCATAGACAAAGTTGTTGTTCAAATATTCAATGAAGATTCGCCTTCTTTTTATGAGTATGAGGAAGATTCAAACAAACATATTTCTCCATCAACACATATAAATGGACCTGTGTACGAAAAACATGCTTCTGATTCGTTCAAAGATAGTGATGGATATGAAGGGACAATGCCATTGGATGCAGATTTCATTGTACATGATGTCCATGTTTTTCAAGTTGATGAAAGCAATTTGTTGCCTCCCCATTCCGATGATTATTGTGCTTATGCTAAATCTGATAAAGAATATTTTGCACTAGAAATATGTCAACATATTCCAAAGAAGTTTGTTTCCTTTGATTTTAATGAAACATATGATGTTCATGAATTATTTCAAGTAGGTCAAGAGTATTTTGGTCTCACAGATGAAACAAAGCTTACAGATCAACCATTTGGTCCATTGTATCAGTGGGAGATTTGTCAGATTCTTCAATATCCAGTGGCCACCTACATGGTTTCAAAATGCAGTCAAGAATATTTTATCTTTAATTCTTTGGGGACAAAATTGTTGAACTATAAGTATGGGCCTTAGTTTTTCGATAAGTTGTTATTATTTGAAATTTTCTTTATCCCGATCAAAGGCATGAAAATATCCCATCTTATGAGGTAGTTGCTAACATGGTTGCACTGGAAATTCCATATTACATGATTGGTTGACTTTTGTTGGTTAGGAGTAGGTAGTTTAGTGTGAATAAAATAATCCATATCCCAATAAAGGCACTGGGGTATAGTTGCAGATTTGGTTTTCAGTTGAAATAAGGCAAATGTCAGGGATGGTAAAGAAAATAAAGTGGTTGGTGGTAGGGTGGTAGAAATAAAAAGGGAAGGCACTTAGATATGTTATTATTATCACCTCATAGGGAAGTTCTACCCCCAGTTGGAGCCGATGTTAACTTCTAGGTCTACACCTAGTCCTTCTACTCATTCAACCATCCTATTCACCTATCATCCTATCTCTTAGTTAGTATTTTTCTTCACTGTGCTAGGTCATTTTTCCTTATGTCTTTTCACTTTTCTTTATGATTAGTTGTTTTCTCTTTATAAGTTCAAGTCAAGTCTTGATTTGAATTGGATAAGTCCTATCACCATGGTATATCATTGATGGATCACAAGAAGAATAACTTAGGCCTATAAGTGCAAAAAGGTGCTAATTACAATACTGCTAACACATTCTTGCAATCAATAGACAGACTCTATTTGATGAGTTTTTATGATTTAAAAAAATAATTCAAAGTTTGAGTAAAAGTGTGTTGGCACCAAATCTCTCCCATTCGTTCCTACTACCCTTGAAATTGTGTGTATTGGTTCTTTGTGCAATTTTCATTGTAGATTTGGAGTGAAGCCCAGGCAACACATACCCTTGACCACCATTGTCAATAGAAGAAACTAGGGAATGATGGTATCATCCCAAGAGTGATGGAAGTTAAATAGGGTAGAGCCAACAGGGCTTAAATTGTTTGAGGCCAAACCAGAGATCAGAGACATTTTTATCAGGGGCGAGTTGTTCGATTTCATATCTGCCTTCAATGGACATCATATAGAGGTTGCATTGATCTTTGCACATAACTTTGATGGATTCCAAACTCGAATTGGGGACATAACCATCCACATAATAGATCATTCCATTTCATCAGCATGTGCTCTCCCTATCAGTGGCAAGAGGTGGTTTAACAAAGGATTTCTAAGGCTCAAGCTGCCAGAATTTTCTGAAATGTTGTTTTTCCTTGTTTTATTCATCGTCTTTGGGCATGCCTTCTGAATAGTTGGAGGTGAATTTTTGAAAAAATAAATAGGTTTTTGTCAGGAACGGGTCCATTCACAAAAACTTATCTCATTTTTACACAGGTATCATGGTTTGATAGATCCAGAGAGATAGTTGACGTCATTTTTCCCATAAATTCGCCAAATTCACCTCCTACAAAAATGTTTAGTTGTAGAATCGATCTTCTTTTCCAAGAATAATTTTAGATCAGCATTCATGGGAATAAATCCAAAAAAAACATAAGACACTTGAAGTGAAACATGCAAAATTACAAAGAAAGTAACAAAAGTTGTAGAAGAAACATCAAAAGACATGCATGTTCTTAAATGAAATTATCTAAGTTTGATGTTGTCCACAAGCTGGAAAATATGAAGCCTATGCAAGTTTTTATCCAGTGATTGAAGGTCTTTCTCCAATTCGTGGCGTATGTGTGGATCCATGCAAATTCAACAATGAGTTCCAGCCTTTGAAGTTTTTGTCATGCATCCCTTACACTCTAGTTTTTCAGTAGTAACTTTAGTTGTAGTTATGAAAGCTTTGACTATAGTTTGAAATGATACAACCAGTTATAATGTAATATCTTTTTGATTAAAAGAATGTTTTGCTAAGTAGAAGTTGTGGGGAAAAAAAGAAGGAATTACCCCTGTAACGTAGCATCTAAAATCTACCTCACTCCATGTAAACAAGTGATCTTGAAAAGTAATCAGAACTGAATGTTCAAGTTTAAGATCTATGGATTTGAATGTAATGAAAAAATTAAACCTACAATTTAGGATCTGAGATAGGCATTCGAATATTTTGGGGGTGGGTAAAGGAAGAATATGTAAATGTAAATAAAGGTTTTTTTTTAGAGATTTAACTTTTGGGGGAATATCAAGTTATCACGCTATAGACTGGGCTTATGAAGTGTAAATATCTGCAAATTTTTCTACTCATTGAATATAATTTCTAGTGAACAGACCATCTTTTCTTAATATTGCTTGTCTTTTCTTCATATTTGTTTGCATGTTGAATGTCTTGCAAAGAAAATATTCTTTCTCTTTCAACTAATGTGTTTACAACATGTTGATAAGTGTATTACAAATATTGTTTTAGGTTTAATGCAATGTGTTAGATATAAAATTTCCAGCTGCAAGTAACAAATCATATGCTTGTTAGTTTTTTCGTTCTACTTTTACACATTTATCTATTACAACAAAATGCATGCCACTAGCTAAGGGAAATATTGTAGTGAATGGTGTTGAACTATCCAACTAGACCCCTTCCCTTGAACCTCATCTATCATCTAACCATCAAACAAACAAACAAACCAAAATTATAAAAAAAATATCATTCCAACAACTGAGGTGGCCTAGATCTACCCTTAGATGTCAAGTGCAGACCTTAGGACCAACACTAGGCATTGATCACATGATTTGTAGTGGATTCCCCATCCACTTGTGTTGGTTTTATCATTTCCCTCCTCGGGTTGTCTGAGTTATTAACCCAGGGTTCATGTCATTCGAGGTTCCAACAAAGTCTCTAAAACTATCGGCCCTTCTGGTAAACCAGAAGGCAACACACCACCCGGAGGGCACTGCACAGTCTCACCCGAGATAGATTTAAATGGGTGGCCATAAGATTCATGTGTTTACAGCCTAGGACAGAGTAGGGGATAGGGGTTTCTTGAGTAAGGCCGAATACTGTGAGCTATAAGGGAAACTACTTATTACTTGGAGTCACCTCCACATATCCCACAGTTTAATTTAAGCAAAGTGAAAACAGATTCATAACAATGTATTAACTCATCCATGAAGCTTAACCATTAATAGTTGAAAGAAATAAGAGACATGCATACATTCGACATATTACATGAGTATTACCGCGGTTCACCCCCTCCTGGGATACGTCCAAAAAGATTTGGCTCTTGGCTCTTGTATTATGATAGTTCTATACTTCCGGCGCCTCGCGCGTATAATTATCCATCAAACTGGGTAAGATCTATGTGAGGCAAACTAGATCGCACCAGGCTCCACATCCTGCGGTCTAATCATCAGATCTACCTTCCCTCATATCTCCTTTACTCAACATCTTACAAGATCGGTTCATAACAACAAATACAATATCATCCATCCGCACAATTAGTTCAAAATAGTAACAACAACCACAAGACATAACATAACAACTACTAACTGATACTTTTGTATCTATATTTGTACATTTCGGGCTCTTCATCCTTTTTTCAGAATATTACCAAAACCCTAACCCTTCTTATGTTAGGTATTTCTCCCATGCGCATGTTGTTCTTCCTCCAGCTGTCACTTTCCTTGTGCATGCTTTCTTTCTCACGATCGTTATCCTTTCCCCTTCGGCCTGGTGCCAACAGGCCCCCAACACTGACATGTGACTCATCCCAAGTCACCTAATTGCTCTACGATTCCTCGATCTCCCTGGTGATCGTTTGGAAATGTTCCTGCAACTCTTTCACTTTTGTCAATGCCTACGCAGTTTTCTCCTTGATGGTGTAGACTGTCTGAGCTACCACTTCCTCGATCATTAGTCCTACGCATTCTAGTTGAGTCTGTATTGTCTGTTTTCTGGCTTCTTCTACATGCGCGAGTATTTTGCTACGTATTCCTACAACGGTTCTATTTGATCCTGACACTCTTATTTATGTGTTTGCGCAGTGATAATTTATGCCTGTATCTTCTTCAAATCTTCCGTTCCCTTGACTCATTCCAGAATTGGTATGATCTTCTGTCGCTGCTTGAGTTCTTGGATCGTTGCATTGATCCTCTCCTCCTCCTTGTCCCAGTGTTGGACTTGTGAGTCCTCTTCCAGCCTTGTCTAAAGTTGCACTGCTTTATCCAGCAAGTCAGTTGTCTTGTTGACCTGTTTTCCTAGCTCCTCCAGTTGCATTTTTGCTTCCTACTTCCATTGTTCCTTCATTTTTGGTGGAGTTGTCATTCTAATCTGTTTGTGGAGAGTCTCGGTCTCCTTCTGATACTGATCAATTGCCTGCGCAATCTGGTCAATCTTCTTTGCGGCTGGGAGTTCATTTCCTTGCGCAGTAGCTGGGAGTTTCCCAAAAATTTCTTCCACTCTAAATTTCATCTTGTTTCTGCGTTATTTCTCCTCCTAAATATCAGATTTGGCCTATGCACAAACTGTTTCTAGCACTTCACGCTTCTTTGTTGCTTGTTGTAGCTCGACTAAGTGTTTATGTGCTCGAGACTGTATCTTGTGGTCGACACTAACTTGTAGTATGTATAATGATTTTGATGGCATCTGTGTCAGGACCAATTGGATATGATCCAAATCCTTCAATGGTGTCTGTCCCACGATTTCATCCATTCGCAACATGCTAGGCTTTATATAGACCGTGGAATGTGCATGTGGTATCAAAAGAACTGGGTCACGTTCTTGTACCTCCACCCTTTCTGTGGTCTGTGTGGTCGATGGATCTATGCCTCTACTGCTACTCGTGATCTGGGCTTCCTTGAATTTCTAAAGGAGTTTTTCCATTTCTTTCAGTTCCTTCTGCATTTTATCTCTGTGGTGCGTGGCATGATCAAAATCTTCTGTGAGGCAGTCTTGGACCATCCTGGCAATCATCTCTCCATCATCCTCCATGATTGTGTAGTCCAGTGGTGGTCGTTATGCCTTCATTTTCTTTCGCACCCCTGCGTCTTGTACTGTTGGTCTCTTAGCTCCCCCTGGCTCCTATGTGATGGGATTTGATGCGTTTTCCTGTGCTCTGTCAGTCGGTTTCCTCTGTCCATTGGTCAGCTGGGTGGTTTTTGTCCTCCCTTTCTGGGTCCCTGTCTGCTCTGAGCCGACGTCTTCTTGAGTCAACTTGGGTTGGCCCATTCTTTGTCTCTTGGGTACGGGGATTTGTGGAGGCTATGTCTCCACCTGCGCAAACCCTCCTTCTGTTGTTTGTCCCAGTACTACCTTGGGTATGGTTGGAATCCTCCATTCATTAGGTCATTCACTGATGATCATGTCGATATCACCCTCGGTGATGCAGTAGCGCATCTATAGCCACTGTTTATCTGGGTCCTGCCTTGGTTGTATCCACATGGCTTGTCGCCTAGCCCATAAATTAGCGATGTCCCTGTATCATGTGACAGCTTCTGGTGTTATTCTCCATGCTCGCCTGATGGCTTCCTGTATCTCTCGTAGGTAAGCTTCAAATATGATTCCATTCTCCCTCTTATGCTTCGCTAGTGGCCTTGATCTCAATACGCGATATCTTGCTCCTCTTGGCTATGGTGTAGTAGCAAAGATGATGTATTCTAGTTCTCTCCATCCCATGAAGGCTATGAGAGTGATCAGCCATGAGTAATGAAACTCTGTACCTACGTCCTGCACATATTTGCAGTCTACTTGGAACAAGTTTGATAGGTATGGCACCAACCTCATGAAGGTGCCTTTTGCGCACTGAGCTGCAACAACAATGACTGTTGTTGGTACTTCATCTTTGCGGCATTTTCATAGTGGTTTGCAGGCTAAGATTTTTACGCCAAATTGTGTCATGGCATCATTTATCCATTTGATTATAATGCCTCTTGTTCCCCTGTCAGTTCCATGTTACAGGTATGAATTAACTGAGAGGGGGGGGGTGAATCAGTTAGTGTAGATTATTAACCATTTACTCTCAATTCTAACTTTGAATCATTAATCTTAGTGGCAGTGAGTCTTTACTGTGAAATCCAGAGTTATAAACATAAAGCAGATAGTATAAAGAACAACAATCACACAAAGCATTCATTCACAAGTATAAGACACAGATTTTTCAAGAGGAAACCCAACCAGGGAAAAAACCTCGTCTTCTTAAGATGTTCGGCAAGCTTCAACTTCGTTACATCTCATATTTTATGAGCACCAACTCATAGAGGCTACAACCTCTGATTGCCAGCACCAACTGGCTGAGAGCACCAACTTCCACAGAATCCTAGCACCCACTGGGTGGAAGCACCGACTTCCTTTTTACTTCAGCACCAACTGAATGAAGGCACCAACCTTCAGATTCTACAAGCACCCACTTGCAGAGAAAGAGACATACGTCTCCCTAGCACCACCCTACCACCCTAGTTTGTTAAAATACATATTGCTTAAATCAACTTGTTCA